>BDUI01006202.1:38398-65172 GCA_002335545.1 Apodemus speciosus
CGTACCCGAAGCCCACTCGGATGCTGGGCGCCGGCATTGGGGCTGCGCCCTCGCTTTCGCGCTCCGCCGGTGCACTGCTTCAGGCCGGGCTCAGAAGCCCACGCCTTGCCGACTTCCTGAGCCGTTCCTCCAGCACCGGGGTGCACAGTCGTGCCCGGGGATCCAGCCCCTCATCTGCGCGTGGYCAAGCCCTGGGTGGCGGCGACTGTGTTCGGGGCGGTACAGTGAGATCCGGGAAGGGTGGGGGACCAGGGCGGCGCGCAACTCTGGTTCCACCCGGAGAGCACCAGGAACGCGGGGCGTGGCCAGGCCGGCCCAGAGGCTCAGCGCCCTCCCCGCGTCGCTGCGAAGTTGAGCAAAAAAGTTTGAGGCCGGAGGGGAGCGATCCCTTGGAGTCGTGTCAGCCCGGTGCTTCCGTTGTCCCTCTGTCGCGGGGCTGAGCCCGAGAGGAGCTGCTTTCCGCCACTGGCCGCTAGTGGGACAGACTGGGTAGGGATCCCCCTTGCCCCGCGCGCGCCCTCCCGTAGTTGGYGGTGCCTTCGTGGGTCCGTGAGGGAGGCGGGCAGGCCCCATGCCTGCGCCTCAGTGCACACTCGCGCTCCGCAGGGCAGACCGCAGTTGTGGGTCCCCCCAGCACSGGCTGGCTTTTGTGGGACTTGGGCACTGTTCTCACGAGCGCGGCGTGCACCCCACCCCCACCCTCCTGGAGACTCGGAGGCTCAGCGGCTTCGGAGTTCGGGCGGGGGAACCGGCCGACTGGGCGACTGGTTGCGACGGGGGTTCTTCGTCCCAGAGTAGGCTTCTCGCAATGCCAGTTCTGGGAATTTTATGCAATTGGACTCTCCACCAACCCCAAAGGGTGAAGAGCCGGCCCGACGAAGAGAGCCACGGGTCACTGACTCATGCGTCGGGCCCGAATCCGGTGTCCCGTGGAACGGAACGTTCGTGGGATGGGAAGCTCAGTCTGGAAAGCTAGATCCCCGACCCACAGGGCTCTCTGGTGATTCAGTCGCATGCAGCACCCTACGCGAGGTCCAGGGGCTCTGGTTGGGCACTCTGTCCCACGTGCACGGAGCCCAGGCAGCGAACCCCACCACTCTTTCCTCCTGTCCCTCAGATCTGGCCGCCTCGGGGAATGACGAGGGCGCTCTCACAGCCCAGGGAGGTGGAGAGGGCGAGCCCCACGGCCAGTCGCCAGATACCCTCCTGGGCAACACCGATAAGCAGCTGAACGCAGGAGCCGCCGTTACCTCTAGCAGCGCCGGGGCAGCACCGGTGGCCCCTTTTCAGCGGGAGCCCCGGGACCTGGCTATGGAACTAGGTTTGTACCTACCTGTCTGGGAAAGGCTAAAGGGACYCCTCTCCCCAAGAAATGATGGACAGCAGAAAGAAACATTTTGTCCCGCGAGGCCAGACATCGTCTGGCCCAGGGCCAAGGAAAGAGGAATTAATTGCGGTGTCCCATTCCCAAACAACCTGTGGGAGGCCGCTTCCTCTCGCAGGGCTGTGTTGATCAGTTACCCAAGAACTRGGATCCTCCGCCCATGTTCCCGCAGCTCTCTTCCCCCCTCTAGCGGCTGATTGTGGATATTGCCATTCTGTTTGTGTTTTAAGGTTTATTTTTATGTGTTTGAGTGTTTTGACAGAATACATGTATGYATATGCACTAGGTGTGTATTTGGTGCCCTTGAAGGCCAGAAGAGGGCGTAGGGATMCCCTGAAACTGGAGTGCAGCCGAGTGCAGCCACTGTGAGCCACCTTGTGGGTGCCGGAACTGAACCTGGGTCTTCTAGAAGAGCAGCAAGTGCTCTTACCTACTGAGCCCTCTCTCCAGCCCCATGCGRTTTTGTTGTGTTTTGTTTGTAGCAGACTGCCCCCGGGGACTGCTCCCACGGCCGTGCAGAGTGCTGGTGCTGCTGAACCCCCGGGGTGGCAAAGGCAAAGCTCTGCAGCTCTTCCAGAGCCGAGTGCAGCCCCGTCTGGAGGAGGCAGAGATATCCTTTAAACTGATGCTCACCGGTGAGTACTGACCCCAGAGGGTGAAGGGAGCATTTCCTGYCTTAAGGCTAGCTCTGAGAACATCAACTCTTCCGCCAGAACGACAGAACCATGCCAGGGAGCTGGTGTGTGCAGAGGAGCTGGGTCGCTGGGATGCCCTGGTAGTCATGTCTGGTGATGGTTTGATGCATGAGGTAAGGGCTGAGCTAGAAGACGGCCCAGGAGGCTCTGGAGGATTTTCCTGGACTGAGACACTTTGCTTTAACAGGTGGTGAATGGGCTCATGGAACGGCCTGACTGGGAGACTGCCATCCAGAAACCCCTGTGTACCCTCCCTGGAGGCTCTGCCAATGCGCTGGCAGCTTCCATGAACTACTATGCTGGGTGAGAGCTGGGGGTCAGAGTGGGTGTCCTGTCCCCTGCCACCATTTTCTGAGTTCCCGTGGGAAGCTCCACTGACCCTAGGGGAGCCCCCATCTGCTGTCACTGGCTCCAGTGACTCCCTAGGGACTGCTGTTGCTCTGTTAGCCCCCACTTCCCAAAAGGAACAGAGAGGACGGACGCGTGAGGGCTCCTGTCCTATCTGACCTTTAACCTCGCAGGTACGAGCAGGTGACTAATGAAGATCTCCTCATCAACTGCACAGCGCTGTTGTGCCGCCGGCACCTGTCACCCATGAATCTACTGTCCCTGCACACCGCCTCTGGACTGCAGCTCTACTCAGTGCTCAGTCTGTCCTGGGGTTTCGTTGCTGACGTGGACCTCGAGAGTGAGAAGTACAGGCGCTTGGGGGAGCTTCGTTTCACGGTGGGAACCCTCTTTCGGCTAGCAAGCCTGCGCATCTACCAAGGCCAACTGGCCTACCTTCCTGTAGATGCCTCGAAGACACCTGCCTCTACGCTGGTGCAGAAGGGCCCTGTCAACACGCACCTTGTTCCTCTGGAGGAGCCYGTGCCTTCTCACTGGACTGTGGTGCCCGAACAGGATTTCGTGCTGGTGCTGGTGCTGCTACACACCCACCTGAGTTCCGAGATGTTTGCAGCACCCATGGGCCGCTGCGAGGCTGGTGTGATGCATCTGTTCTATGTGCGCGCGGGGGTGTCGAGGACCTCGCTGCTGCGCCTCTTCCTGGCCATGCAGAAGGGCAAGCACATGGAATTTGACTGTCCATACTTGGTTCATGTGCCCGTGGTCGCCTTCCGCCTGGAGCCCAGGAGCCAGAGCGGCGTGTTTTCCGTGGACGGAGAACTCATGGGCTGCGAGGCTGTGCAGGGCCAAGTGCACCCAGACTATGTTTGGATGGTCTGTGGCAACAAGGATTCCCCGTCTGGCTGCGACTCCCAGCCAAGGTCACCTCCAGAAGGACCATTATGACTCTGCCTGTGTCTACTATGTCTACACTGACATGGGGCCCTCCCCTGCACCCATCTGGTATGGGAGGTTATTTCTAAAGTTCATATGGAGGTGGTGGGGACCCCTGTAGAAAAAGCTAGAAGGCCAGGTAGTGGTGGTGYACCCCTTTAATCCCAGCACTTGGGAGGCAGAGGCAGGCGGATTTCTGAGTTCGAGGCCAGCCTGGTCTACAGAGTGAGTTCCAGGACAGCCCGGGCTACACAGAGAAACCCTGTCTCCGGGGGTGGGGGGAAGAAAAAAATCTAGAAGGTGGGGCTATGTCTTGGGAAGAAAGGTTCTACGCTATAATTAAAATGGAACCCTGGGTAGAGTCCCACTGGCTGGGCCAGTTGCATATAGAAGGTACTCCTCATTGCTCTAAGGGACCTTCCCTGAGAACCAGATTCAAATAAAGAGACTTTTCCAACCTGCTGATCCTATCCTGGGGATTGGGAAGAGAATGGGGTCTTAACATCAGCAAGGGCTATGGAATTGGGATACCAGGGATTGAACCCAGGGTCCCTGGTAGCTAGCTAAATGCATTGTTATATCCCATGGGACAGTCATGTTGGTGCTGGGCACTTCAACTCCCTAGGGGCTGATAGACCCACTTCGGCTGTAGAGGCCCTCAGCCTGGCCGGCAGCCCTACCTCACACCTGGGAAGACTCAGCTCTGTGCTCCTCAAATACAAGGCAGATCCTGCTGACTGACCCTCAGATCGCCTGTGCCTCCTCACTTGAGGTACTATCCAGTGCTGGTTTCCTCACAGAAGCCGGAACTCCCCCGGGGCCACTTACATGSGCTTCTGTCCTCATTTCAAGTGGTCTTGGGAAGTGCTAGAGCGTGTTACGCAGTGGGTGTTCATGTAGCTACAGGAAAACCATCATCCGCGCTGGGCGGACGCTCTAGTGGAGTCCCCTGTGCTTTGGTGGACCCGCACTTTGTGGTTGGGATGCTATGAGGGGACTTGCTTACATCTCATGGAAGGGACTCTTCTGACCAAACTGAAAACCGACAGGCAGCAACTTCTTAAGCCATGAACTGGGTCGTGCCCAGGAGGCAGCTCTGGGTTCACCCAGGACGCCCCAGGCCTTCCCTGATTGCACTTAACAGGAATTCTAAGCAGAAATGAAAGGAAACTGTGGGGACAGGGCAGATGCCCAACTCCCTGACCTGGGCAACCATTCAGCCTGGAGCCCGGAAAACCTGGCCATTGCTAGACGTTGTGATATCAATTCCCAGAGAGCCCCGGAGGAGCTGAATATCCAGTGGTAGGCTGCTGGCCCCCACTCCTCAGCGGTGAGAAGTGACTGCTGTCTGGACAGTCAACACTCACCCCAACGGACTCCATGAGATGAAGGCATCAGGCGGTGAGGGCCAGAACCCACTACCAGTCTCCCTTGGGGAAGTGGTATGGGAGGGTGGGCCCTGGCGCATGAAGGCGACAGCAGAGGCAGGTTTAAGGGTCCACCTTGTTTTGTTAATGAGCCAACCCCGCCCCCCAAGAATGCGAGTTAAAAAAAAGTTTAATCACACAGCACTTTATACAGGTATTGTAAGCAGTAGGCATTCACATCTCCAGGTGAACAACGCCTGGGACGCACAGCCCCACCAGGCCGTGTCCTCAAGGTGCTGGTCCTGGAGTTCCAGCTCCCGGCTGTCTCCCCAGGGCTCTGCTGCCCTCGTGGTCCTGGCCCAGCACAGGCGTGGAGCCCACTTAAGGCTGACAAGACGCATCATGCTTTGGCTTTTTTTTTTGTGTTTTGTATTTTGTCTGTCTTTTTTTTCTAGTAAGTTATTAGTATCTTTGCTTTTGAGATTTATTTTTTTCAACCTTAAATATTACATACACCAGAAATGACAAGAGTTGTAATGTGCTCACCGGCATCCTCTCTACCTGGAGCTTCACATTATCAAAAGCTTAGAAACTTGTAAACCTCTGTGCCTGTGGGGGTGGGGCGGAGCTCCAGCTGCGGGCCAGCCTCCTCCCTCAGATTGCCCTTGCAGAGAGTCTCTAAGCCAAGGCTGACTGGAGAGGCTGAGCCGCTGGGTGGGAGAGGCCCTTGTCGCTGGCCTGGTTTGTGCAGATGCTTCTGTCACCTCAGTGGGGATAAAATGAGGCTGAGTGGAGCAGATGACAGAACAGCCCACCCACACAGGCAGGTCTGGGCAGGGCTGCCACTCTCACTGCCATCTTGGACTGGAAGAGCAAGGCACCGATAGCCATTTCTTTCCAAGCAGCACAATGTCCTCAACTGTGCGAGGCTACAACCTCTCCTGGTGTCACTCTGAACCTCAGCTTAATCCTAAGCTCTCTTAGAGAGTAAGTTCAATAGGCCTAAGGGCTATAACGCACTGGCAGGCCAGAGCAGCCACAGCAGCCACAGCTCCAGGAGACGGAGGTAATGAAGGACCTGGGGTGGCAGCAGGAGGGTCTGGGACGTGGGGAGGCTACTGTCAAGCTAGAGAGGAGGGACCGGGAGCACTGCAGGGGCAGCCACTTCATGCAAGGCACGTCCACCCTCCTGCCATCTGCAGATTCCTCAACACCCCACCTCTGACCTGAGAAGGGACAGCTAGGGAACAAGTGCCAGGACATTCTGCCTGGGGCAACAGGGGGACATCATGAGTCCCAGTGCCTCAGGTACCTGCCTCTGAAACATAACTGAGGGACAGAACGCAGCATCTTGGGACACTTCTTGCACTTCAGCATCAAACTTGCCGCAGGGAGGAGAGGGCAGCAGAAGGCTCCAACTGGGGACAGGAGGGGGCAGACGAGGGGCAGGATCTTAGGGAAGGAGGGACAGGCGCGGCTGACCTCTCCCACCGTGACTCTCCCTTCAAGCATGGGCAGCTACTTGTCCTCTGTGCTCTCCGGCATGCCCGCCTCCAGCAGGGCAGCACGGAACTGTGCCAGGACCCCCCGGATGCTCTTGATGAAACCCTTAGAGAGCGGGAAGAGGGGGAAGCCGATGTCGGGGTAGCCGCTCTTCTCAGGCAGGAAGCTGCGGTAGCTCTTCCTCCTCCTCTTTGGTCTAACGCTGGGAGGTGCTGATGCGTCAGGGGCTGTCTCAGTCTGGTCTGTGTGGTCTCTGCTGGCTGAGGCAGGGCCCTGGGCGCCCCCCTCTGAGTCCGAGCCCTGGGACACCTCCCCAGGGGCCATCCCGACATCCTCAGGGTCTTCGCGGCCGGGGTCTGAGAGTTCGGCTGCAGCCAAGGGCTCCAGAGAGCCGCTGTCTTTAGGAACCCCATTGGGCAGTGCCTGGGCCCTCTCCAGCATGGCATGGGTTTCCAGCCAGGACTCGATCCGGGTCACCAGCCGCCAGCCACCCACGCTGAAGTGCTGCCGGATCTCCTGCTCGAAGACCTCAGGAGGTCGTCGCACCAACTGGGTCATGGACTGCACCACACGGATCAATGCCATCTCGTTGTAGCAGCGACTGTTCTCATAGCCTTCCTGCAGGCCCCGGTCACTGTCAAAGCCAGCCTCGTTGTAGTACGGTTCATTCACCAGGATCAAACCTGCCGAGAGTCCCTTGGTAAGTGGGGAAGCCCACGAGGGCAGGCTTGCCCGTGACCCAAGATGACAGACTGTCAGTGTGCCAGAGCCCATCATACCTTGGATGGAGATAAGCACCTGGAGAAGACTAGATTTGCTTGTCCACCTCTCTGTCCCCTGAAACACAACACAACCTTTAGGTCTGTCCCAGATGGACAGCAGCTCTACTGGGCAATGGGGTCCATACTCACCTTCCCAATCCAGGTACCTAGGAGGCTGACACACACTTTCCCATTGTCATACAGGTTGGGGTTCAGGCGGCCACTGCACTGGGAGAGGTAGCAAAAGTGGGGGGGCACTGCAGGGTAGATGTTGGGAAGCTGGATGTCAAAAAGGTAGAGGCCATCTTCATAGGGAGTCCGGGTGGGGCCCTTGATCAGTGCCGAGAAGAGGTCCTAGAAGGGATCACAGGAGGAGGGCTGGCGTCTGGAGTCTGCACACACTTCCTCCCAGAGCACCGCACAGACCCGCAGGTCCGAGGGCAGCACTCCAGAGCCAGAGCCAAGGAGACATCTAAACATTTGCTTCAGGATGGGGGTGGGGGTGTAGTGCCACAGCTGGAGGACGGGGGGGTTGGGGGGGTTATAGCGTGACAGCTGCAGGTGGGGGTGGGGAAGGGCAGCTGGAGGAATGGCACTGGTATGGAGGGTCTGAGCTGCAAGGTGAGCACTGGCAGAGGCCAGCGGAACTATGATATGCAGGGACCAAGCATTGTGTGTCTAAGATTTGCATGTGTGCACCCTTGCCAGGGTACCACAGCAGAACAGAGAGTAACTGGGAAAATGGAGACAAGGAAGGACCCTTGCATAGGGCCTGAGATGCCCTGGAAAATGTCTTGAGGATTTCGGAAAGTCTGCTTTGTTTTGTTTCTCTTACTCTCTCAGTTGAGCTGTGCCAGGCTGGGGACTTCCTAAAAGAATTTTCACCAAACCCAAGAGAAACAGATGTCCCTGGGGTCCTTAAGCAAGGCTGGGCGTGATGACTTCCACCTGGAATCCTAGCACTTGGGATGCTGAGTCAGGAGAACCACTGTGAGTTCCCTGCAGGGACTTACAAGGGCAGCTGTGTGTAATGACAAACTGCATAAAGGATCATATGCTGTGATGATACGGAGAGGGCAGTGCGGATTCAGAAAAGGTCCTCTGGAAGGAGCCACTACGAATGAGCTGGGGCCTTGGGTTTGCGGGAAAGGAGAAGGGACAGCAAAGGCAGCCTCCTCCTCCCAGCTCCAATCCCTCAGAACTACATGGGTACAAGCATGTGCTGCAGGGCTCTGGTCTGGTATCTCAGGTAACTGTTCCTGTAACGTGGTTCCACCATGTCTGGAACCATGGCAAGGTGGTGTTGCTACACCTTAGCGCCCATGGCATCTGTGCCCGCCTCCCCAAGTTCCCAGTGGCCCACTTGCCATTCTGTCCTCAAAAGTCTTGACCATGATGCCATCGGGCAGTGAGGTGGCCAGCAGAGCCATCTCTTTCCGTACTGTGCTGAAGAACTTCTTGGCTTCCGGGGGCTGGAACTCAATCTTCTTGAAAGAGTGGTTTGCTGCAGGGGAGAGAACAGTCAGGCCTGGACGGAGTGGAGCCCAGGTGCCTCCCACTATAATCCCCCGGGACACACGGTGATGGCAGAGGAAGGAACTGGGGGGGAGGAAACCATTCATGGTGACTCACAGGGTGCACACTCCAGCACAGAGAACACCTCGCCCTTGGCGCTGGTGAAGGTGACGCCAGGCCTGCCACCACACTGCTGGCAGAGCACAGGTGTCTCACTGGGCCACTCGGCTTTCACCGGTGACTGCACCTCAGGTTTATCCTCCTTGCGCTCTGTGTCGGGCACTGCCTCCATCTTCTCCTCCTCGGCGATGGCCACGTTGTCCAGGGTCTTCTTGAGGTTCTCCTGTAGCTTCTTGATATCGTCCAAAAACTTCTTCTCTCGGGTTGGCTTCTCGGGCTCCACAGTGGGCGAGGTGGGCGAGCCTGTGAGCAGCTGCTCCACCGTCATGTTCTTGAGGCTCTCCAGGATCTTGATGGCCTCCTTCAGCTCCCGGAAACTCTTGGGAGGCCCGTCCTTGCCAGCTTTCTCCATCAGCCCTGCCACAGGGGCAGCCATGGCCACGGCGCCCTGGATGGCAGCTGTGGCCGCCTCTTCACTAATCACCACCCCCTTGTCCTCCTCGGGGACAGCCGGCGGCTCAGCAGGCAGCATAGCGGCCAGCTCTTCTATCTTAGGGTGCTCGTCATCCACGAGACCGTTGTCGGTCTCCCAGCTGTCGCTGTCATCCTCCCACTCATCTGAGGAGGCCCCACTGGTGCTGCCCTCCACAGAATCGTAGTCTGACTCCTCGATCTCAGATTCGATGTTGTATAAGTGCTAGGGAAGAGGAGGGAAATCCAGACAGAATTCAATACTGAGGAACCTTAGGGTCCCTCTTTCCTGCCTGCAGCTCACTGAGGCCTGGGTGAGCCCTTTCCCGCTTCCCTGTTCTCAACCTTTCATCTGAAATCCTGTCTCTGCTTCAAGATCCCCAGTTCACTGCAAGAGGCCCTGTGCCCGACTTGCACCCCAAGCAGTACACAAAGCTAAGTTAACACCTGTACTCCCTCCTCTCAGGCTCTGGGCAGCCTGTCAGCATCTGGTCAGCCGGAATGAGTGAGGAGCCCAGGGGAACCTCGGCAAAGCCAGCCTACCACTAGGACTCAGGCCAGGTACTGGCGTGGTCATAAGGTCTTTGCGGCCTGCACCAGGAGTGAGTAGGTAAGCTTACTGGCAGGCAAAGTAGGGGCACTGGAGTTGGTCACACTGTGCGCCCTGCTCTCCCCTGGAATGGCTGCCCAGGCGGGGGAGGGATCAGCCACTCTGTCTGTCTATTTGGCCCACCCCCTTATGTGCACCAGGAAAGCAGAGTTGATGACAGGGTCGGCTCAAGTATGGCAGAGGAAAGGGGACCAGCTAGAAATGGCCAGAACTGGGACCAGCTTTTTCTTTCTCTCCCTTATGTGTCAACAACTATCCTAGAAACAGCAGCAGGAAGCCCCCTGCAATTCCTAGCACACTATGTGGTGATCTAGAGGTTTGGGAACCTCGCCCACTGTGAGATTTAGAGAGCCTGTGTCCCTGTCCTTGGGGCTGATGTGGGAAATCTACAGAGCACCTTCAGGGGTAGTCACCAGCCCAGGAGGCCGGGGTTCTAAATGGCCAGTGGCCTGGGTCTTGGCAGCCTCACCTGTGGCAGGATGATGGTTTTTGAGTTGTCGGCCCACACCACTTCCACTTTGCTGCTGACGTCGACTCGGGCAACTTGGCCCACTGAGGGCTGAAAGGCAGAGGGGGTGGGGTCGGATGGGTGCAGGAGGGAAGCTGCGAGCCCTGAAGGACGGAAGCACTAGTGGGTTCCGCCCACCACCTCCATCCCCTGGCCTGGCAGCAAACATTGAATGTCTTTTCCAAGTCTGCAGCAGTTCTCTCCCCACAGGCAGTGCTCTGGCCCCCCCGGCTTAGCACTCTTCCCAGGGTGGGACCCTGACACCAGAGCTTGTTTCTGCCGCCCGTGTCTAGACTCTCTCTGGGCCTTTCCAAACACCCCCAGCTTTTCCTCCAGATCGAGCTCAGGCTCCGTCTCTAAGCCTGCCTGGGCGTTGCTGCAGTTTGACTGTGTGGTGCTCACAGCTGCAGTGGAATGCAGCCCCTGGGAACCTAACTGCCAGGGCCCACAAAGCCCGAAGCCTCCAGTGTGTGGGCGCCCTGTCTCTAACCCATGCCCTGCCAGCCATCCTGGCATGCAGAACTGTAAGACTTTCAGGTCTTGGCTCCTGAAGGCACCTGGTGGCAGTGTGAGGAACTGCAGCCACCACCCAGACACAAGCYGCAGCCCCTGGGCAGCACACTCACCTCGTCCTCCTTGGGCAGGGCCCCATCCTCCGTGTTGCCAATGCGGATGACAATATCGGTTGTGCGGAAGCGAAAGTCAGGGTGGTCAGCGATGTCATAGACGCTCACGTCCTCCTCTTCTCCAATGAGCTGTGGCAGAAGCCGGGCTGAATGAGCCAGGCCTCATCCCTTTTGCCAGAGCCCACCCAAGGGAAGCAGAATGACAAACTCACCTCCACATCGTCCCCACTTGGTCGTAGTTTGAACCACTTCACCATGCAGGTGCGGCCAACATGGTCCCCAGATTGCACCACACCATAGACAGCAGGGTCTGGGCAGCTCTGGACTAGGGAAATCAGAAGGGACATGACTAGCTGAAGAGCTTGGGGTGCCTGCCTTCAAACCTGCTTCAAACCACACAGGCCTCTGCTGGCCTGTTAAAGACCTTCAGAGTACTCCTAGACCCTGAGTCCACCCCCACCCAGAGACCAGCGCTACCTCGCTTGTCCACCACGAAGTCCCCGGGGCAGAACTCATTGTTGTCCAGGTGGTGCACAGGGAAGAGGTCGTTGGAGCGGATGTTGCACTCCACAGAGCCATCTTGCCACATCACATCAGCTGAGGTCATCGTGGTCACAACCTCCACAGCCACCCTGTCAAGTGTAGGCCCATGAGCCAGGTCACAAAAATAGGCTTCTTGTAGCCAGAGCAGGTGCCTTTCCACCCCTTCCAGGTCCACCTGAGCCTCAGGCRGGCAGGGTGAATGTCTAGCGTGTGGAAAGCTCACCTGTGCTGTGCCCCAAATGTGATACGATCTCAGGCTAGGACCCRCAAGGAGAACTTARGCTAAGTGTTGTCCCAGAAAGTCACGTGAGGGAGGGCTGGCTGCCATCCTAACACCACCCTTCCCCCATCCCCAGGCCTACGGTAGCCCTGATCATCTGCAGATGGGAGCACCATAAGCTCTTACAGGGCACACAGAGCCTGGGGCACTGAGTCTGCACATGCACTGTGGGATAAGGAACACACTTGGAATTCACCTGTCTCCGGGCTTGAAGTCACGGGTGATCTTATTCTTCTTTCTCTTGTGTTTTCGCTTCAAGTTTTTGATGGACAAGGGAATGCTCTTTTTCCGACCAGTGCCGCTGCCACTCTGGGAGGAGGTTGTAGAGCTGGCAGAGGAGGTCACTGAGCTGGTGTCATCTGTATCGTCAGCTGCCTCATCGTCTGCATCCTGCTCTGCTGAGTGGAGCCCATCATCTCCACCCTCCTTCAAGAGGAAGGGAGGCAGTGGCTCGCCCGTCTCCTGAAGCTCCTCTGACCCCTCGTCCTGCATCTCCACTGGGCTGGCTGACCCATCACGGTGCTCCCCTGGGCTAGCAGACTCTACTTCGCTCCCGGCTCTGGCTTCCCCTTTCTTGTCTGGGTCTTCCATGGAATGGTCCCTAGGACACTGGGTATCTGGGGCGCAGGACATGATTCTCACAACCTGTTTCTTCAGCAGGCGCTTCACCTACAAGAGCAGAACAAAGGGGAGGGAGCTGTAGACTGAGGCAGGCAGGGCCACTGTGGCCCCATGTACTGTCTTGGGGGTAGAGCTATGCACACCTAAGTGGCCAGCAAGGGTCCTCAGGGCYGCTCCCTAAGGCCTAAAGCCCAGACCCACCTTGCTGGCTGTGGACATGGCTCTCCGCCAGTTCTCTGAGTGCCCACACCCACCCACCTCAAGGACATACCTTCTTGGCCATAGAGCCCTCCCCCTGGGCGCAGTTTTTTTCTGGACATTCCCAGGCAATCTTGGCCGGCTCTACCTTGGCTGGGAAGACATACAGACAGCGTTCCCCAAGCTGCCGCTGAGCATGGTCAAAGCATCCGAGACGCTTCACCCTGAAGAGAAAAACCAGGAGTTTGGCAGCACTTCTGAGAGCTAGATGGGATGCTTGGTCCTCCCATGCATCTATGGCCAGACCAAGACATGCTGAGGATGAGTGCTGGGGTTCTGCGGTGGGAGCACGCTCACCTGCCTAGGTTCTCCTGAGTGATGATGGAAGGTGGGGGGCTAACACTGTCCGTGCCCCCAGGGCAGAAACTCTTGGTAATCCACGTGACTTTCAATTCTACAACCTGCACCTAAGGACAGTGGACGGGATACTTTCTTCAAATAGCTGCCCAGAGCTCACCCCAAYACAAATCAATCAATCAATCATCAGGGTTAGGGTTAGAGAGGAATGGATAGATAGATAGATAGATGGACGGGCAGATGGATGGATAGCCAGAAGTAGACTTTCAAGATCTGCAGCACCACACATAGATATACTGTAGCCATCCACCCAGTAGGAATCAGGGTCTCTCCAGTCTGCTCAAGCAGGGCAAGTGGAGGGATCAATGCCTGTCACCCCACCACTAGAGCCTGGGCTGCTCCAATGCTCACACCTCATTCAGTCCACCGGGGTTTGGGCACTGGGGAGCAGGCTGGAGGGCAGCAGACACAGGATCTGGAGCTTACAACTCTGCCCCTCACCCCACTGCTTATATCCTTACCTCCTCCACCACCACACGGAACTTGCTCTTGGTGCTGAGGACAGGCTTGACCCCTGAGAGCCACTGGACACTGGAGAAGATCTTGGCTGGGCCGATAAGTACTTGGCCTGGGTAGAAGCCATAGGAGTCATCGAAGAAGAGACCCTGCAGGGTTTGAGGGTGGAGGAAAGTGCACATGAGTGGGCTCTAGTGTGATGTACCTTGTGTACCTGAGGCTTTAAAGGATGCNGCTAAGTGTTGTCCCAGAAAGTCACGTGAGGGAGGGCTGGCTGCCATCCTAACACCACCCTTCCCCCATCCCCAGGCCTACGGTAGCCCTGATCATCTGCAGATGGGAGCACCATAAGCTCTTACAGGGCACACAGAGCCTGGGGCACTGAGTCTGCACATGCACTGTGGGATAAGGAACACACTTGGAATTCACCTGTCTCCGGGCTTGAAGTCACGGGTGATCTTATTCTTCTTTCTCTTGTGTTTTCGCTTCAAGTTTTTGATGGACAAGGGAATGCTCTTTTTCCGACCAGTGCCGCTGCCACTCTGGGAGGAGGTTGTAGAGCTGGCAGAGGAGGTCACTGAGCTGGTGTCATCTGTATCGTCAGCTGCCTCATCGTCTGCATCCTGCTCTGCTGAGTGGAGCCCATCATCTCCACCCTCCTTCAAGAGGAAGGGAGGCAGTGGCTCGCCCGTCTCCTGAAGCTCCTCTGACCCCTCGTCCTGCATCTCCACTGGGCTGGCTGACCCATCACGGTGCTCCCCTGGGCTAGCAGACTCTACTTCGCTCCCGGCTCTGGCTTCCCCTTTCTTGTCTGGGTCTTCCATGGAATGGTCCCTAGGACACTGGGTATCTGGGGCGCAGGACATGATTCTCACAACCTGTTTCTTCAGCAGGCGCTTCACCTACAAGAGCAGAACAAAGGGGAGGGAGCTGTAGACTGAGGCAGGCAGGGCCACTGTGGCCCCATGTACTGTCTTGGGGGTAGAGCTATGCACACCTAAGTGGCCAGCAAGGGTCCTCAGGGCYGCTCCCTAAGGCCTAAAGCCCAGACCCACCTTGCTGGCTGTGGACATGGCTCTCCGCCAGTTCTCTGAGTGCCCACACCCACCCACCTCAAGGACATACCTTCTTGGCCATAGAGCCCTCCCCCTGGGCGCAGTTTTTTTCTGGACATTCCCAGGCAATCTTGGCCGGCTCTACCTTGGCTGGGAAGACATACAGACAGCGTTCCCCAAGCTGCCGCTGAGCATGGTCAAAGCATCCGAGACGCTTCACCCTGAAGAGAAAAACCAGGAGTTTGGCAGCACTTCTGAGAGCTAGATGGGATGCTTGGTCCTCCCATGCATCTATGGCCAGACCAAGACATGCTGAGGATGAGTGCTGGGGTTCTGCGGTGGGAGCACGCTCACCTGCCTAGGTTCTCCTGAGTGATGATGGAAGGTGGGGGGCTAACACTGTCCGTGCCCCCAGGGCAGAAACTCTTGGTAATCCACGTGACTTTCAATTCTACAACCTGCACCTAAGGACAGTGGACGGGATACTTTCTTCAAATAGCTGCCCAGAGCTCACCCCAAYACAAATCAATCAATCAATCATCAGGGTTAGGGTTAGAGAGGAATGGATAGATAGATAGATAGATGGACGGGCAGATGGATGGATAGCCAGAAGTAGACTTTCAAGATCTGCAGCACCACACATAGATATACTGTAGCCATCCACCCAGTAGGAATCAGGGTCTCTCCAGTCTGCTCAAGCAGGGCAAGTGGAGGGATCAATGCCTGTCACCCCACCACTAGAGCCTGGGCTGCTCCAATGCTCACACCTCATTCAGTCCACCGGGGTTTGGGCACTGGGGAGCAGGCTGGAGGGCAGCAGACACAGGATCTGGAGCTTACAACTCTGCCCCTCACCCCACTGCTTATATCCTTACCTCCTCCACCACCACACGGAACTTGCTCTTGGTGCTGAGGACAGGCTTGACCCCTGAGAGCCACTGGACACTGGAGAAGATCTTGGCTGGGCCGATAAGTACTTGGCCTGGGTAGAAGCCATAGGAGTCATCGAAGAAGAGACCCTGCAGGGTTTGAGGGTGGAGGAAAGTGCACATGAGTGGGCTCTAGTGTGATGTACCTTGTGTACCTGAGGCTTTAAAGGATGCYCTGTTGCCAGTCAACTGGCCCTTTAAGAATTCTTAGCTATTGAACTGCTTGATACACCTTCAGTGTTGGTTGCCTCTTGGATTTCTGGGAACAGGATGGGTTTTTAAAAGCCAGCTGAGGCAGAGAAAAGGGGATGAGGGGCTGGCAGAGTGAGAGGAGAAGGCAGCTGGTGCAGAAGACATTGTTAGGAGACAGATGAGCCAGGAGAGGCTGAGCTGAGCAGACAGGCTTCAATGGTTGTAGTCTGGAGCTGCTGGTATTGGGACCACTGGGAGAAGGGAGTGTTAAGCAGACTGTTGGGGAACCGAGGGAGGAGTGCTTGGGAGGAACCTTTGAAGGGGCTGGTCTGGAAACTGGGAGGAGAGCCAGCAGGGAGTTAAGGAACTGGCTACGATTCTTAAAGGCGATCTTACAGTAGACCACCTTGGCCAGCCACGTGTCAGGCCTCCGGGATGGCTGCAGCAGTCTATGGAGAATGTACTTCCCAAGCCTGGTGCACACCAGGTACCAGTAATCATTAACATGCAGCTGGAGACTGTTCGAGGCCCTAACAGGCTCTCAGGCAATGCTGTGCTGGTGATTCGGGGTCACACACTCAGGAGCAAAGCTCTAGAGAGCAATGGCAAATACTCATGTAAGCACACACCCCTAGTACAAACTGCCTACATGAGTTACTGTGCTGGTACACCCTGCTGGGCAAAGTGACTCTATGCCCCTGAGGGGTGAGAGACAAGGCCAACAGCATGGGGGCACAGCAGCAACCCTAGCCCAAGCTACAGATCAAGACTCTTAAAAACAAAACAAGTGGCTGGAGTGGTCGGGAGCACTGGCTGTTCTTGCAGAGGACCCACCCACATGGCGGCTCACAATCTCCTCTGACTCCATCACCAGGGCATCTGACTTTTTCTTGCTGCCACATRTTCCTATAAACACATGGTRCACATTYTCCTTTTCTCTGATTTTCTCATAAAATAAATCTTACACCCTACCCTCAGTTARCCATCCAGGTAAGACTACTGACAAATAAAACGCTAATGTTTTGTGTCCTGTCCAAGCCTCGAGCCACTCTGGTGCCCTCTTCCCCTTTCCTCACTATCTTGCCTAGCCTGTAACCGTCCTCAGTGCCTAAGCAGCTGGGGACAGACAGGGTGACTCCCTTCTGGCAGAGCATATGTACCGAGTCGCTGACGTGAGGGCAGACATCGTAGAGTTTGGCACCGTCTTCTGTGTTCATGGAGCACCTGAAACAGTAGACAGAGGCTTGGTCTCCACCAGGGCGGTACGCACTTAGCTCCAGGGATCAGAGGCACCAAGACCAAAGCATGCCCTAAAGCACACCAGTCATCTCCCACCCACACCCCAGGACAGGAGCCCCAGCTCTCCATTAGTGCTGCCATTATTACAACACAACAGAGCACGGGCCCACAGACACCCCTAAATGAAACAAGCTCAGATTGCCCAAAACCAGAGCTGTAGCAGGAGAGAGACAGAGCTACCACTGGGATACAAATGCTGAATGCTAGCATCATCCATTACTGTCCTGGACCAGACATCCATTACTGTCACAGACCTGGGAAAACTCTCTTGTACTTTGGAGCAGGCAGCTGTCCCTAAGCTGACACCTACCTGGCACCATTAGACAACTTGAGGATGATCTGGTTCTTCAAGTCATAGACCTTCCCCAGCCAGCAGTCATAGGCGATATAGTCTCCATACATGAAGGGCTGCCGATCRAGGACACAGAGCAGGGAGTCAGGGCAGACGCCACCGAGCCTGGGGTCTGCTTTACCCCACTAGGATGTGACAGGTTCTAAACAATTTACTTGCACTGCATCCCAAGCCCCTTTCCACTGAGTAGGCAGCGGTAGCCTGTGGGCTGCCGAGTGTGTGTGTGTCCCGCAGCGGCAGAGGACAGCACTAGGAGGCTGGCGTGGGTGGGAGGTGGGCTTTGTGGACAGGTGAAGACCATTAGTAAAGGTGAGTCCACTGGRAACCCTGAGCGCAGTGTTCTCTCTGCTAAAAAGCGTTCAGCAAACAGAAGCCATCCCAAAGGAGCTTCCTCGTTGGGACAACTGAAGCAAAATGTGATGAGTACTGAATAAGGGAGAGCACCGAGCAGTCGAATAAACAGAACTCTCGAGTGCACCTCATATAAAAATGAAGAAGCGAAGAAATGGCAGTAGGCACGGCTCTTCCACACACAAGAATGCCAACCAATAGAAATGTGGGAACAGAGACTTAAGGAAGACACCTCAGACTCTCAGAGCCATGGCCTGATTAAGTGGCAATGTTCCTTAGACTAAGGCTTGCAGATGGCGGCCTGACACGGAAGCTCGTGATGTGTGGAATACAATTACTTCCTGGGGGTAAATGATGATTTTTTTTTACAGGGGAGGGGCTGTGAAGACCAACATGACCTAAGTGCAGAATGAGCATCCCCAGCGGCAGAGCAGCACTGGGCATCAAAAGGTCCAGACCCGGCTGCACAGCACAAGGGCATGCTGGGAGAGTCTGTCCATGAGACAACATCACGCATGAGCTTTGCAGCATGGCGATCCAAGGTGTGGAAGAGTGACAGGTAAACGCCAGGTATGCTCCCGCACGGGCTCAGGGCCCAGAGGGAAAGGACGCCAAGCAGCCGGAGGCTCAGGTAGTATGGGGTCACCACCTACTCCCCTGCCTACTCCCGGTCTACAGGCTGTATCCAAATTTTGGAAAGCACAAAATGTAGTGAGTAGGGGTGCTGGGGGCTGTGCGTGCAGYTTGCTTTCAGATGGTTCAGGAGATGAAGGTGACGGGGCCAGTGGGGAGGCCAGCGGCTGCACACTCTGGAGAGTGGGCACACGACTCCGCACTTCTGGGTAAGTTTGAAGTCCTTTACAAAAGAAATTACTAAAGAGTCTGTTCTGCTGTTATGTCTATGTGTGAGAGTACTGTGCTGCATGTGYGTGTGTGAGCCATGTGTGAGCCTGGTGTTCTCAGTAAAGGACAGAGCTGATCCTCTGGGTCTGTGTCCTTAGCAAGAACAAGGATTCTTGCCTGTTGGACCATCTCTCCGGTCTTCTTGTAGCTTTAAAGGTTCAGTGTGGGATGGAGATGGAGATGGAGATGGAGAGACGGCTCAGCAGTGAAGAGCGCTCACTGCCTGCTCCTGCTCAGGACCTGGGTTCCATTCCCAGCACCCACATGGCGGCTCACAATTCTGTTATTTCAGTTCTAGGGGGTCCAACTCCCTCTTCTGGTATCAGACATGCARATGGTACACAGACTATATTCATGCAAAATACCCACATACAACACACAAACAAACGCGTGTCTGTGGTAGGTGAGAAAAGTAAAGTGACCACATTTGTCATGATCTCTGCTGATGGAGCAGCAGAGCACACTGAGCTCGTGTCTAGAAGCTCACAGGCAAGGGCAACACGGAGCCTGCCAGGAGCAGGCTGGCCACAGTGACCGACCAAGCACTGAGCCATCCGACCSATTAAGACTACACTTGGCAGGAGCAGCAGCACAGAGGCCATACRGCAAAGACGAGAGGCTGCTCACCCAGATGTGCTGGAGGTCCTTGCTGTTGACAGGGTAGATGATGCAGTTGGTGCCAATGAGCTTGACAGCGCAGTCGATGTTGACATCTATCACCGTACCACACTGACTGTCCTGGGGAAGAAGGAAACATCCCACAAGGTCGCCATAGGAGACCCCACCAGACACTCCCTATGCTCTCCACTCCTCCAACCAAGCAGCTCTCTTCCAAACAAGAGTGGGAGCACGCAGGCTCAAGAGGCAAGACAGGATGGGGATGAGGGACTCACAGTTGAGCGCATGTGTCGGACCACATCCCGGGGCACCACAGAGCGGTCCTCTAGTTTCAGCTGTAAAGAAAACATGAATGAGAGGCCTGGAAACAGCACAACAGAATGCCTTCCACCCAGGTCCATCCCACCATAGGCAGAGAAAGGATCCTTTTATCTGTACACCCCTCCCACCCCCCGCAACACACACACTGGAGATAGTCTTGTGTACTGGGAGGAATAGTTACACCACACAAGGTCTCACTCTAGTACAGGGTTTAGCTCATCCTATAAAAGCAAACATCTTAATGAGTTAAATCCTTCTCGAAGTGTCTACCCTCTGATCTTGGCTCAGGAGTGGTTGGAGGACTGGCATGACACTGGGCAGTGGCCAGTCACCCTGAAGCCAGCTGTCACTGGACACCACCCTTCTAATCTGGGTCATCCTGCCTGCCCAACTGCAGCCTGCTCCTTATCTGTGGCACTGCAGAGCCTGTCCTGATCCAAGTGAAGCCCCAGAACTACCGCCTCCTGCTGCGGGGTGGCCTCTAGGGCCCAGGCAGAGCTGCTTCTCTGCCAGGCTGGTTTGTCTTCTCTGCTCATCTCCAAATCTGGATTGTTCTGTCACTCCTGAGCAACCCTCCACTGCTCAAAGACTAGCAAACACACACCAGGGTGAGCTAGCTCTCAAATTCTCCCCAACTCTATAACCTCAGCAAAGGCCTCTCTGTTCTCTATTGTGAAAGGTGACTGCCAGAGGAACAGGACAGAAACGCTGAAAAGGAAGTACGAGGTCCCTGAAGCTTCGGTAGGTAAGGACAACTGAACAAGCTTGGGAGGAAGGCTGTGACCTAAGGGAGCAATGCAGCTCGCCACCACCAGGAACCCAGGACCTGCTCCACATGACGACACACTGAGCTAGTGTGTGTACACTTGGAATCTCAGCAGCCAACACTGGGAACTGTGACAGGATTGAAGTCACAAAGACAGCATTGGCGCACAAGTGTATACACGCACAYGGTCACACAGCAGCTACAATCATCCAGCCCTGCCTGACTCCCGTCCACAGGGACATAGGCTGAGGACCACGAAGGCTGGCTTCAAGACACAGAAGGGAATGCGGAGGAGAGGCCAGCACCCTTTTCTAACTGTGAAGACACTTTGTGCCTGCCCTACCCTCAACTTCACCTCAACTGCCTTCTTAGCTTAGACGTCAAAGCACCACCAATTAGGGGCCTAAGTCACCACAGGAAGCAGAAGCTGCCTATGGGAGGGGGATTCAAGGAGTGGAGAGGCCCTGAGGAGAGCCCTGAGCTGCATCTGTAGATCATCCTGTGGGCCTCTGTCAGGTCCAGGTACTGCCAGAGGAGGAGGAGGGGGATCCACGTGTACGGGCCGCGATGGGAACAGCTTCACACAGGGCATGTGAAAGGGAGGCCCCAGCTCTACGGCTGAAACACGAGGCACTGTCAGGAGGCACACTAGAGAAGTGTGGCTGCCTGAGCCGCGGGCTTTCCACCTGGGAACCATCTTCGGCTCTTCTAATCCAACTCCCCAGAGCCCTGCTGGCACTGGGAGCAGCAGGGAGGAAGGGATGGGGCGAAAGAGGGGTGGGGTCACTATGTGCCACTCCCTGAGGGGGACAAGCAAGGCACCATCCCGACTTCTTTCTTCGCTCCCTTGTCTTTCCCCAAGACTTTCAAATATGCCCGTGTAGCTTGGTGCTCCACACTACACAGCTCTACCCCAATAACCCCTTCCTCTCCTTCCTTGCCAGCATGGGCTGTCTGCTTCTCGAAGCCCTCAAGGTTCCTACTCTGTCAGGACCTGCTGTGGCTCTGGGGAACTTGCCCTGCTCTGCTCACTCTAGGCCCCAGGGGTTTCTGAACACTGCATATGTTATCCCTGAACTGCTCCCAATTCCACCAAGGACATGTTACCACCRTCCTGACTGCCAACATTTTCACAGGTAAGCAAACAGAACAGACAAAGCTACATGTTCAAGGTCACACAGCTCCCAGAACTGACACAGCGTGGACCTGAATTTGGCAGCCTGACTCTTGTCCTTTCACATAGACACTTATCCCTGCCACAAGCTGCAAAGACAGGACCGGGTAAAACATACTTCCAGTGGATTCACACACTTCGAATAGAGCTTTGCTGTTTAAAAAGCATCTGAGGCATCTGGAAGGCAGCTGTGGTGGGGCCTGACTGCAGGCCTCACAGACTCCCCTAAGCTCCATCCCTGGGTAATAGGCTATGTGCTTGCTCTCCAATTCCCCTTTCATCTAGAAAGGTCAAGTGCTTAAGTCATAGGTGCCAGATATCTCCAGGAAGTGAGCACCAGAGGGCACTGCACCTGCCTGAAAGGAGATTCTAGGGGACAGAGAGATGGCTCAGGGGTTAAGAGCACTGACTGCTCTTCCAGAGGCCCCGAGAGTTCAATTCCCAGCAACCACATGGTGGCTCACAACCATCTGCAATGCCCTCTTCTGGTGTGCTCATATATATCTTTAAACAAAAAAAGAGGAGATTCTGCCCCCAAACTAAAAGCTCAAGTCCCTACTTCCAAGGAGTGCCCTGAGTATTGCCATCATGGCACTGACAGAGTTGGGACAAGGACTTTAATTGTCTAGAGAGCCTTGAAAATGCTAGCCATGTCTTCTGCTGGGCACCAACCCATTGCTGTCATGGACAAGTTCATGAAACTGTGGAAAGCAATGTTTGTCTTGGGTGGATACTACTCCGGAAGCCCAGAGCACTGTTGATGGCACCTCAGACTGTCCTTAACATGACCCCTGAAGTGACAGCTACCACGGCAAGAAGAAGATTGCCAAAAAAATCCAAGATCAAGTTCTTTGTGAGCATTTATAACTAATCACTTCATGCCCACAGGTACTCTGGAGATCCTCTCGGATGAAGCCGCTGTCGACAAGGATGTCTTTAGAGACTCGGCTCTGAAATGAAAGGCTGGGGAGGCCAAGGTCAGTGTGAGGAACAATAGAAGACAGGAGAGAACAAACTGTTTTCCACAAGCTTCGCTTTTAGGTATATTTTTGTTTCTATCATTAAAAATTAAAAAGAAAAAAAAAGAGGGGAAAAAAAAAAAGCTCAGCAACTCCAGAGTTTACCGGCTGGTGTCTAGCATTTCCTGGAAAGCATCAGTGAACGTAGTGAGTTTTGGAACAGCAGAAAAGAAGCAGTGACACCAAATGCTATGTTCTGCCTGGGAGGGTCATGGGCTGCGTGAAATAAGCACTGGTCATGTAATGGCAGGGAACGGGGCAGGGGCCGTCTCTGTTGCCTCCTCTGAAAACAACTCAGGGCCATATTGTGGAGGAGGGGAGTTCAGCTTTTTTGTTTGTTTGTTTGTTTTTGGATTTTTTTTTCCCAAGACAGGGTTTCTCTGTATAGCCCTGGCTGTCCTAGAACTCACTCTGTAGACCAGGCTGGCCTCGAACTAAAAAATTTGCCTGCCTCTGCCTCCCAGAGTGCTGGGATTACAAGTGTGCGCCACCACCGCCCGGCTGGGAGTTCAGCTTTAAGGCATCCACTGTCCAGGCAACACTAGCTGTCTAAGTGTCTACCCTCTGCTCTGCCTGGCTCCGGCTCCGGCTCCGGCTCCGGCTCCGGCTCCGGCTCCGGCTCCAAGGCAGTGAGGGAAGCAGAGCAGACACAGGCCAGGCTATGTAGAGGAGCCACTCTGACCATATACACGGCTGAGTAAGGCAGTGAGCTTCCTAGATACACCAGCCTCCTAGATGCTGCTGGGCAGTGTCTGGAGGCTGGCAGGGTTTAAAAGGGACAGAGCGGTTACTCAGGCCTTGAAAGGAACCCTGAGCAAGGCAGAAGTACCTGTGGGGCCTGAGCCAAGGTAACACATTGGATTCACCTGCCTAGAAAAGGAAGGCAGTKGTTCTGTAGTTTTCAGCTGGGAGCCACTCTGTCCTCTCCCACCCTAAGAACACAGGACAGCTCCTGTCACAATGACTGGACAGCATATCAACAGTGTCTAGGCTGAGGAACTCCCGGCTGCTCAGGACATCTAGAAACAAGATGAGTCAAAGGTCATCTCCACTACCTCTACTGTATCATCCCCCCACCCTCTTCTCATCTACCTCTGCCCCCATTTAAGACAGGGTCTTGTCTAGCTCTGGCTGGCCTGGAACTCACTGTTTAGACTAGGCTGGCCTCAAACTCAGAGGTTATTTGTCTCTGCCTCTTGAGTGCTGGAATTAGAGCTGTGTGCCACACGCTCGTCTGTCCGTCCTTCCTCCCTTCCTTTCTGTGTATGTGTGCACACATGTGTGCAGTAACCATGGAGGTCAGAAGAGAGTGTTCAATCACTTGAAACTGAGTGAGTTAGAAACAATTGTGAACTCCCTGACAAGGGTGCTGCGAACCAAATTCAGGTACTCTGGAAGGGCAGCCATCACTCTTAACAGCCCAGTCACTTCTCCAGTCTATTTTACTTTGTCAAAAATTAAAATTAAAAATTATTAGGGCTCCCCGGCACTCACGTGGCAGCTCAGACCTATCGGTAACTCCAGTTCCAGGGGAGCCAGTATCACCTTTGGCTTCCTGAGCTAGGCATTACATATAAGTGGTGCATACATACACGCAAGCAAACAACCATACACATGAAGTAATAATGAATAAAATGGAGAAGGACATGAGGAGACCGGATACTAAACTCTGGCCTCCACACACAACTGTACAGAGATGAGGACAGGGCAGAGGGCAGGACTGCAGTCCCGGGGAGAAGACGCTGCTGCTGCACAGTTAGCAGGCGCTAGCTATCATCACTGGTTTGGGCTTCTAGAGGCCCATCTGCTAACGAGGCCGCCTTCTTAAACTGCCTCCCTGGCCTGCTCTTGTGCCTGAGCTGTCCTGCTTCCAGTCTAGAAGCCCATTTATTAAATTGGCCTTGGTCAATCAGGTGCACTAAACATCTCCTGAATAAAAACTAAGTGGCTGAAAACAGAAGGAAGGAAGACAGCTCACTCACCCAAGGCAGAGCTGCCAGAAGGCCACAGGAAGTTATTTAAACATTGCATTTTTTTCTAAAGATTTATTTATTTATTTACACTGTAGCTGTCTTCAGACACCCCAGAAGAGGGCAAACTCAGGACCCTTGGAAGGGCAGTCAGTGCTCTTACCTGCTGAGATCTCTCTCCAGCTCCAACATTTTATTTCTAACTCTGTGCATCTGAGTACACCTGTGTGTGGGCATGTGCACATGAGTGCAGGTGTCCAGAGTCCCTGGAGCTATCGTTACAGGCAACTGTAAGCCACCTGACATCAGCAATCAACACTGGGAATGAAACTTGGGTCCTCTGCAAGAGCCATCTCTCTAGTTCCCACAGGAAAGGCTTTAATGGGCTTAAGCACATATGTCTGGAGAGCAGGAGCCACCAGCACATTAGTGAAGGCCAAAACAGGAGGTGTGGCCAGGCTTCAATCTCAGAGCAAGAAATATTCCCAGGGCAGTGGTGTACCCAGGACCAGGTCTTTGTTTCCTTGGGAGCAGGAGCTCAGCCCAGCGCAGCAAGGCCTCACACCCACTGAAGCCTCACAATCAGGAGGTCAAAGACAAACTGCCTGCCCTCACTGCATCCCTGGGAGAGGAGTGAGTGGACAAACAGGGACAATTTGCAGTGGACCCTCTTTTAGACTTGTGTTCAAAAGTGAGGGGCTCCTCTGCTCCCCAACCCCTGACTGAGCTAGGCCTCACAGGGACTGAAGCTATTCACCTGGCCAGGACTCCAGCCGCGCATGAAGAGTTAGTCCTATTTTGTTTGTTTCCCAAGGAGATAAGTATCCCCCCCCCACCCCCGCCCCGAGCTGTGTCTAAGTCCCAGACACACAGCTGAAGAGAGAAACATGGACTGGGATATGTTAGGACTAGCACGTTCCTTCCCTAGCATTCTGTTCTCAAAAAGTGAAACAAGACAGCGGTCAGCCTCAGGTGGAGGACGCCTTGCTCAGCCTAGCTACAGGTCCTGGGAAAGTCCTGCCTCTAGTTCTGCTGCCGTGAAGGGCCTCCCGCTGTTGCATGTCTGCAGCCCCACCACACAGCACACTGCCCTGCCTCCCTGTAAGGGCTGGTTCATCTAGGGTTCCCAGCCCTCATCTAACTAAGTGGCTTGGGAAGCTCCTCATGCCAGACTGAAGGGTCCATTCCTCTGTGGAAACCTGAAAAAGTGTTGGAAATCCTGTAACAGCAGACTCTCCACAACAGTGGTTTTCAAACCCTGGGTTAGTGGGTCATGGCCAGCATTGGAAGAAGAGAGTATTTGTGTATATTACAGACACACAGGAAGGGTAGAAGCTATTTGAAGTCTTTTCAGTTGTATGTAATTAACAAATGCATGTCCTGTCTCACAAAATCAACTGTTTACTGTGGGTACTGTCAGGAAGTCTGGGAAGCTTGAGCACCCTCATTCCACTCAAGCCTCTGCCTGCCGCCATGACCAGCCTAGCAGAGACTTCCCCTCACCAGCAACGGAATACCTACAACTACAAACTCTATTCCTTCACACTTAGACACTTTGCTGTGGAAACTGATAGTTCTGACCTTCCTTGAATGGCCCTAGAGCAACAACTGAAGGGGTGGCAGAAAAAACAGAGCTTCCTGTTYGCTGAAGCCAGGCCCCTCTTTCAGTGTCTTCCCAACTCCATGCTAGAATGGGCATGTGACTGGTCAGAGATGCCAGCTTGTGACAGAGTAAGGGCTTTTTGGGGGCAGTTAAGCACGGTGAGGCTCAGTTGGTGAGAACTCAGTCATTAGCACCTCGAATTGAGAATGGAAGACTTGACTAGCAACACACACTTGGCCACAGGGCTTCAAGTGCTTGGGGGAGGGGACAGGAAAAGAAAAAAAATTCTGTCCAAGTGTGGTGATGGGATAGAAGCTGGAAGACTTCTGTGAGTTTGAGGCTAGCCTGACTTACAGAGTTCCAGGCCAGCTGAGACATCATAGTGAGATCTTACCTCAGAAACAGATAGATAGGTAGATAGATAGATAGATAGATAGATAGATAGATAGATAGATAGATATAGACAGACACATACATACATACACGCACAAGCATACATGCAGCTTTAAAATTATTATTATTATTATTATTATTATTATTATTATTATTATTATTATTATTGGCATCTTTGGCTAAAACATTACAAACACACAATACTGGAACCATTCCACAGAAGTTCTTTAAAGGCCCAGGCTGGAGTCCAGCCCCCAAGTTAGTCAATAGTTTTTTGAATGTTTCCTACAGATTCAGTATGATACAAGAAGATAAATAACTCACTTGCACAGCCTAGCATGCACAAGGCCCTAGGTTTGATTCCCCATAAAAGGAAGAAAAGAAGGTAGAAAGCAAAGTGTTTGAAATAATGAGCACGGGACTTGGTGGCAGAGCTGGAAGTGAAGAATATGCAATCAGGAGAAACAGGGCTC
>BDUI01006203.1:42166-54201 GCA_002335545.1 Apodemus speciosus
CTCTCTCTCTCTCTCTCTCTCTCTCTCTCTCTCTCTGCCTTTCTCTTCCTCCACTACCCCATTAACTCCCATCCTCTGCCCTAAGTAAACTCTACTCTATACCATGTCTGTGTGTGTCTGGTCTCTCAGGGGAAGGGGTGCCTGGGCATGGGCCCACTTAGGTACCCCCTTCCCCCCACACCGCCATATACCATATTCTTTAAACCTTTTTCTCTTTTTAGGAACCCAACACACATGCTTTGCAAAGAAAGAATTCAGACCCACCTGAGCTTGGGCTTGAGCTTCTGAGACTTCAAAACCCACCCTCACAATGACACACTTCCTCCCACAAGGCCACACCTACTTCAACAAGGCCACACCCACTTCAACAAGGCCACACCTACTTCAACAAGGCCACACCTACTTCAACAAGGCCACACCTCCTAATCGTGCCACCCCAAATGGGATAAGCACCCAAACATAGGAGTCTATGGAGGCCATTCTATTCAAACCATAACAGCTCTACAAGATAATTGATCATCGTCCATTCCACTTCATATTCAATGTTCCCTATTGTGTTATAGGCTGCAATGTTTCCAGAGTTAGAGAGCCAGGAGTCTTACTTTCTTTCCCTTACAAATTAGTCACTGTATTGTGAAAACACTTTTCCCTAGAGACCTCTCTTCAGTCTCCCACTCTGATCTCTCATTCAGTCATTTCTCTCAAGTCACTAAACATTCATTCTTTACTATGTCTACCTGTATAGCCCTTGACAACACCTTCCACCAAGAGTGTCATGTTAATTTAGTTTTTGACAGGAGTTGCATTTTACAAAAATATAAATCAAGGGAAAACTAGGCTTCTCTTTGTCTGTTGAAATACTCTTGTGTCCTTTAAACTTCTTTCAAGGTATAARACCTTCATAAGTGCCCTTCCCACGAAGATCTTTCTCTCCCGACAAGGTCTGCTCCTGCCCCTGGCCATCTTACAATCTATGGAGTACATGAAACTCTTATTTCTAGTTTTCAAATGTTATTATAAACATTAATATTATCAACATGAATTGAACCATATGGTATGATGCAAAGAATATTTTTGATAATAAAATAATTTCTGTCTATAATGGTTTCTAATCAATAATATATACCCATGAAACAACAAATAAAATAGTATCAACAATGTTTTAACTTATTCATTGTTGTGACCAAAACATATGAAAGAACAAATTTACAACACAATGTTTTATTCATACGTGAAAAAGATTCAGTCTGTGGTTGCCTGGCCCAATAGGCTTAGGATAAATATTATTTATGGTGGATAAGAAGCAGAGATTTCAGTCCTTCATGGCAGGAGCATCATGCCAGAGCAGAGCAGTTCCTGTCATGGTCAACATGAAACAAGTATAACACAGGAAGGAACTCAGGCAAGATATATCTCTCCAAGAGTGCTCCCTACTGAGTCATTCCCTCTAACCACGCACCACTTACCCACATGCTCTCATGGTGATCTATTCAGATTCCGATCCTTTAAAGAATTATACCAGAGCCTATAACACAGATGCAGATGTTCCCAGACAAACATCAGACTGAGCCTGGAGACCCCAATGGAGGAGTTAGCAGAAGGACTAAAGGATCTGAAAAGGTTTGCAACCCCATAGGAATAACAACAATATCAACCAACCAGACACCCCAGAGCTCCCAGGGACTAAACCACCGACCGAAGAATACACATGGAGGGACCCATGGCTCCAGCCACATATGTAGCAGAGGATGGCCTTGCTGGACATCAATGAGAGGAGAGGCCCTTGGTCCTGTGGAGGCTCTGTGCCTCCACATAGGAGGATGCTAGGGAAGTAAGGCAAGAGTGGGTGGGTGGGTGGGCCGGGGAGCACCCTCATAGAGGCAGGGGCAGGTGGATGGGACAGAGCATTTGCAGAGGGGAACTGGGAAGGGGGACAACATTTGAAATGTAAATAAATAAAATAATCAGCAAACAAAATTTTACACCATTCAGCATCAGCACACAGAATCTAATTCCACAACAGCACACCTAGACATCTGCTTTGTTAATTCTTCTAAGCACTTATTAATTAAATTAAAGTAACAGTCTAAGTTAGTCATTAAAAGTATGCATAAGTTATATATCAGTCCTATAGAATTACAGAGATGAAGAAAATCTATGGGAACAGTAGAAAAAGTTTCACAGATGATTTAGAACCCAATGGGAAAGCTTGGGGGAGTATGAAATATTTGGAAGATAGAAATCAGAAGAAGTTAATGTACCATCCGAAAATATACACACAAAAGGAGTTGTTCCTTTGAGCTGGTGAGATTATCTGACAGAAAAAGTGTGCTTACAGGTAACAGAAATAATACCTGGCCAGGAAATGTTAAAATGAAACAAAAGAATGTTCTATTACACAGGCAATTATTGAAACCCTTAAAGAGAATAATGTCATGAATTCACTGAAAAGCTTACAAAACTAAACATTCTCTTAGCCAATAGACCTACAGCTCCACAAATAGATAAAAAGCGTGAATAGACAAATAAATGGCAAAAACCTTGAACACCATCCTTGAAGCTGTAAGAACAAGCAATCTCTGCTAGAAAGCACCTAGGCAGAGTATAGAGAGTTTTATAAACACTAGGCATCATGATATGTAAAGGAGAAAAACCCCAAAAGAATAAATTCATACAAAGCACAGCTGCTTTGTCTATGTATACAATATAAGACTACTACAACAGCCATCCCATCATTTCAAACAACATTATATGTTACTTAGTATTTTCTCTACAATTCTACTATTGATCCTATTAGTATCTACAATGGAGTCAATGTCAGAGAGGTGGTGAAGCTTATCTGTATGGACTCTTGATGCAAAGGGTGGAAGACTACTCCAGCTAGGATACTAATGGATCTGCCAGGATAATGGGTCTTTCTCCTCTCCACATTCTTCAGGAAGTCTCTTTTTTCTCTTGTGACCTCTCCTTGCCAACTCTATAGACAGTCTCAGAAGTAGAATAATAAGATATTTTTTATATTAATACATCAGACTGGGGGTTCCCCAAAAGCCAATGACTCCAGACTTTCTGAAAGTTTCTCCTGGAATCTGGCACCATGTTATTTCCCCTTCATGAGCACACTAATCTTTCTTTCATTTTTCAGCTTTCCGAGCATTCGGTCTGTTTGCTCACCACAGCATGTACAAAACTACCCTGTGGGTTTAGCTGATGGTCTTTATCCTTACTAAAAGATTATCTTCATTCCTGTGCCTCCTGTTAGATGCTAGTTGCGTTGAAATTTATCACAGAAACCATTCATATGGAGTGGGACTACAGGGGATGTCATTTTGGCAGATAGTACTCAYGAAGGCTCAGATTTGGAGTCTATAAGGTGGAGTCAGTGCCTTTTAAGGAAATTTCAGTAAACATTTGCACTTCCTCCAATAAAACATTTAAAGAATGAATTATTGTCCTCTTTGATAGATGAAGAAATGGAGGCTGAGAAATGTTAAATACTTTAAAGTTACATATGTAACAAGTAGTAACATAGGTCTTGTTAAACTAAAATTTAATTAATAAACTGCTCTACAGTATTTGATACCTAAAATGATTACAATTTTACAGGGATAATGTGAAAGTAAGAACACGACCATGTGATGTGCTTCCATACTTAATGTAAAGCAGGACAGCCACAAGAATAGCAGCCCAGGGGACAGCATGCTAGAAAGCTGCTATGTCTGTAAAATGAAAAAGTCTCTTCAAAGACACCATTTTCACTGAGCCTCCGGGCACCAAACTTAGCTTTCACTTTACAAATGATAGTCACAGACCATGAACACCTTTTTAAATGCTATTTTTCAAGGCTGAGAGCAAATGCTCCAATTATAAAAGAATTGATCTTGTTAAACTTATTCTTAAATTTTTTATTTCCCTCCTCAGTTAATTCAATTTCCCTCTCCAATGCATGAATCATCGGGACATAATGCGAACTTTCAGCCACAATGGAGGAGGATGTTACGTTATTTGGATGTACTTGATAGACTTCAGACACAGCAGCTCAGGCAGGACTGAATGAAATCCACTTAGCTGCTATCTCCAGCATCCATCACCATTATAATTTTCTTGTCTTTGAAGAACTATATGAAATATTTTGTATTAAAAGAGAACATGCATCTTCTTTGGTTATTTTATACAAACTGAGAATAGGTTTAAAAATATATAGGAAGCTAACATTTTTCTGTTTTCCGTGAGTCAGGGACTATTTTAGAAAGGTTCTTTTCATCTCAAATAGCTCTTTTATGACAATGCCCCTAGAATGTAGACTGTTCTATTTTCAAAGACGAGGAAAAGCAAAACTCAGTGACTTGCCCAAGTTCACACAACCAATCAGAAGTAGCAACTTTAGAATCTGAGTGCAGAAACACCCAACTACAAATTCCATGCTTTCTAGTTGTTTGTGATGCTTTAAATTCCAAGGTTGTTTATAACCACAACCATGAAACTAAGTATTCCTGGAAAGAAAATGAGCTAATAATATGTTAAAGTAGACATTACAGCAAAGGGAAATGAAATATAAATAAAGAATATATCCAATAAAAAAAACATAAAAAAAGAAAAAGAAAAAAAGGAATCAGAAAGGTGGGGAGCTTGATGCTTTCGAAAAAGAACTTGGGAACAGGAGCCATTTGTTCTCCAATCCCAGAAAAGGAAATTGAAATGAGAATAAAGCAGACCCCAGACACCATCTCTTCTATCAGGATTTCACTTGTGAAATATTTTGGAATTGCCCTCTTCCTCACCCACTGCCATTATCACCCAGAACCTTCTGATGGCACATTTGCCGAGGGGGTTTTACTATGGTAACCTTCAGGCATACACAAAGAACACAGTCAAAACAAATAGCTCTCTTTAAATGTCATTATAGGGAGTAAAATTCTATGTGGTGTATTAATGGGCCTCCCACAGCTAAGTCCTGGCATGCCACTTTGAAAAATGTCCCCTGTGGGTATTGCTTAAACCAACCAAAGTGAGGGAATTTGAGAGTTAAGAGAAAACCCTATCTTGCTCTAGTGGGAATAAATAGAAGACAGAAGAGTGGGAATAAAGGAGTGAAAAATTAGGGAAACAAATTAAATTTTCTTTGTTTTCATCCTTCTTAATGCCATTTTAATGCACAAGGCCTAAAGAGAATGCTGGTTATTATTTTCCTTACATTCAATTTCCTTAGTTTTGAGTTTAATAAATCTTTAATGAAAGTAAAGCCCTGCCTTTCAGAAATATAAAGAAGACAAAATTATGTATTTTCTTTACAATCAGCAGACAATAATCACAAAAGATTAGGGCAATACACTAAGTAGGGTGTGTGTGTGTGTAGTGTGTATATATGTATGCATATGTGTATGTGTATAGTAAGTATGTATGTATATGTGGGTAAATGTGGTATGTGTGTGTGTATTGTGAGTGTCTATGTATACATATATGTATGTAGTGAGTGTGTACGTGTGTTTATATAGTGCTTACCTAGCATGGACTAATACATTAGCTACTCACTTTCTAAGGGCTCATTCAGGAATAACCTGCTCTCTAATAGTGATTAAGAAATAAGTTGTCATAGCTAATAGAACTCTAGAGATTTCACATCATAAATATATCTGAATGGTAGGAGCATTGTGTGCTGAGAAATATTCATAAAACATTTTAAAACTTTTACACATTCTTCACCATTACATCTACTCTTATTTGTCAATTGCGCTTTTTTTTAGAGTACAGGAACTAGTTAGTTCTCATTTGTTTTTCCTCTGTCTGGGTTTTTTGTTTCAATCTATTCATTGACTCCTAAGGAGAGGTGGGAGATTTCACTTATCACATCCTACTAGGAAGAAAACTGATATTGAGCATGATCAAAACCATCCAGGATCGGAGTGCTTATGATTCTGTAGTTTTCTTAATTCCCATTTATCTCCCTTTTCCTTACATAGACTCATCAACGCTGTTTCTAAATAGAATTCTATGCCTGCAAAGCCAACTTAAAACCACATCACCCTTGAACCATGCATATTTTGGTATGTTTTCTATTGCTGTAGCAAAATACTACAGACTGGGTAATATTTTTGAGCAACATATGTTTCCTCAATTGTGTGGAGACAGACAGACAGACAGACAGACAGACAGACAGGCGGATAGATACATAGGTACATAGATACATAGGTACATAGATACATAGATGATAGGTAGATAAGAAAGAAAGAAAGAAAGAAAGAAAGAAAGAAAGAAAGAAAGAAAGAAAGAAAGAAAGAAAGAAGGAAAGCAACTTGGGGTTTTATTTGGGCTCAGAGTTCTAGAGTTCAGTCTTAGAGGCAGTCAGGAAACAGAAAAGAATTACTGTTCAGGCTCCAATGGCTTCCTTGGTTTTGTGCTTTCTAGGATCCAAACCCAGAGAATAGCAGACCTCCTTGAGGGTGGATATTCTCACCTTAATTAACCTAATCAAGATAATTTCACATAAGAACTTAATCTAAATAATCCCTCCCATGTGGACTTGAAGGTTTGTTTCCCACATGATTCTATATCATGTCAGTTAACAATAAATATTAGTCATCACAACATTTTCTGGCAAACTAATTGTGGAGTTTTAGGAATACATACAGTTTTCGTTACCTCCTGATCACTTGTCACAATCTGCAAAATGTCATCAATATAGGGGGGTCCAATGTGATATTTTGTTTAACAGACAGATAATGAGGAACATTTCAAACAATGCTATGACATAAGGATGAGGAATTAATATACCCTTAAAGTAAAACAGTAAAGTATACTGATGATCTTCCCAGCTAAAAGCAAATTGCTTCTGTTGGTCCTTATGGACTGGTATCAAGGAAAGGACATTTGCTACATCAATATCCATGACCACTGGAAATGTGTTAATCTGGTGAAGAAGGAAACAGGTCTGAGGGAGCAAATGCAATTGAAGTCACTACTTGATTAAGTTTACTATAGGCAATTGTCATTATCCATGATCCATCCGTTTGCTGCAGACCAAAGAGAAAAGTTAAAGGAGATCTAGTGAGAATGAATGACCACCTCTAATCCTTTACACTCCTTGATTGTTACACTAATTTCCAAAATTCTTCCAAGAATGTGATACTATTTTAGATTGACTACCAGGTAGAGGCTATCCAAATGGCTTCTATTTTTGCCTTTTCTTTGACTACAATAGATTTAATTCCATTCTTAAAGGCTTTCTGGGGATGTTTCATGGTCCTGGCATCTCTATTTTCATGGAAGCTACATTTCAACTCAGACTTTATCATCATAGTTTCATGCTATAGTTGCTTGGGGCTCCTTTATAGGTATTCTTCATCTGAATTACATTGTCTAGCCTAACCAGCTCTCTAGAATCAAGATACCAAACTCCATTATACATACTTGGATGTCAACTTAGCACTTGATATCTAACTTTCTAATTCTTTTCTTCAAATAATCAAGGCCCTATCATAATGCAAAATACATTGTTTAACTTCAAAAGTTCCCATAGTCAAGCAAATACAGAGATCAACTGCCAGACAATATGCAGAAACTAAGAGACCTTGCAACACTCAGCCCTAAATAATATACATCCAACAAATCCCTCCTCTTAGGGCTTAGGGGATTCTACAGATCTATTGAAGAGGAGGCAGAAGGACTCAAAGTAATCAATGCCTTCTAGACACAACAGGGCTTGTGTATATATTATTACTTGTAAATGATAAAAGACAAGAAGAAAATGGGGGCAATCATAAATGATTATCTTTTAATAGTCCTAATGGGAGAGTCTAATGTCTTAGAATTACATGTTAGTGCTAAACAAGCTGACAAACTTACAGTACATTTTTAAAGATTGAATCAACAGTCCTAAATACTAATTTTGATGTGGGGTAGGTAAGATATAAAATGGACCATTTAATTCTGGAGTGACTAAGTGGGGAGAGTGTTAGTATTTGGGTACAGGTAAACATCTATGCTTAAGAAACTTATGAAATAAGATCTTTCCAAGGTTATTTTAGGACTCTAAAATAAAGCCATATGATCATCTTAAAAATGTAATTTCAAATAAAGACATGTATTGTATGTCACTGTTAAGGCTGCTTTACTCTGGATATAACACTTCTAAGGCCAGGTCACATTGGAGTATTTGTGGACATTGTTGGATTCTCCTAGGAGGAAACTGAGCAGGCTATCATTCTAAACTGTTAAAAATGAACAACATAAGTAATTCCTTCCTTTAGACATGTTTCTTTGAAATATATGTGCAGCTTCTCTCTTTAGGAAATGGAGGCTATTTATTTGTCTTCAGAATTAGACTGGTTTGTGACATGTTTTTACCAAAAGACTGCTACAGATACAAAACCTTAACCATCTACCTCAAGAAGACATGTAACTTCTGCACCTATTTCTAGAATCCAGCTAGAAATATAAAGAAGTCAAGGTAGTCTGAAGAGAGAGAGAACATCACAAAAGAAGGATCACAGCAAATGGGTTACCTTACAAAGGAGAAAAATCCATATAGAAGATATCTAGTGTCTCAGTATGACAATAATTGCCCCAAATAATGACAATAAGACCACCATTTTCCTTTGAGCCCTAGTCAAACCAAACCAGATGACCACATAAAATGAAGATAAGACATTTCCACCAGCATAAAGCTTCAAACACTCAACCAAACAACTGTAAGCAATAAAAAGTTTACTGTTGGAGCCACTGCATTGTAGAAATTTTAACAAAGCATTAGGAAAAATCTCATGAGTTTGATTCCAGTAGAATATATTTATGTGGTTGACAGTCACATTAATGTATGATGAGGTTATATTGCTTTCTCCTCTCTGGTAGGCCTGGGATCCAACACTTCTTCTGCTTCTCATTATACTGTCTTTCTTGGCACTATGACACCAGTGTTTAAAGCCAGAGATCATATAGTAAGACAAATGTGTCCTGTGATATCTGGCACCCAGAGGAAGAGAGAGTTAGAAGAAAAACAATGCCAAATGGACAGCACAATAGTAAGTCTAAAGAAAATTCTTCCAAAATTCGGTTCTTTAGAATTCTAAGCAAAGTATTAGCTTGTTGTATGTACATAATCAGCCAAGAGTTTTGAAACTATGGTATAAAAACTACAAACTCAGCATACTGTTTCTTTCTTGTGAAACCCCTCTTCCTGCAGTAGAACATCCATGGTACCAGAAAAATACTATGAAAACTACCAAAGGAGGGAAGAAATTAAGAGTCTTATCAAGTAGCAAGATCAATAAAGCAAAACAATGGCCACTATGGCAAGATCACTAAAGATATAACACGTGGGACTCCTAAGTTGTAGGCAGCAAACAGCTGCTTAATTGTAGTTGACAACCATTCAACAAGAGCAAAATCATACTGGGTACTAGAAAACTAGCCAAACATCCAGTGCTGGAAAGGTCATAGTCCATAATAAAGAGTGTACTACCACTACCTTGATAAACCAGCACAATTCCTTCCAATATTCTAAAATTTATCCTTACACACACAGATAAATGTAGCTAGCACATCTCATCAAAGAAGTTTCTCTTTCCAGCAAAAGGAGATCATCAGGAAAAAAAAACACAACTAGACAAAATACAGAAATCAATGCATTATGGAGAGCTCATCTCTCCATAATGAGATGCATCTACATTATAGCTTTTGCATCTATAGTTCAGGGAACATCTTTAAAGAGAGAACTTAAGGACTATAAGAATCAGAATCCCACAAAAATCTGCTGTTAAGCAGTCTCCTCTGGAAATAACCTGCATAACCAAGACCAGTACAGTGATAATATCAACAAATATGTTAATACAAAATGAAGGCATTTTATGGGGGGCCTACTCCTACACAAAGAACAGTAGGTAGCTAATACTACAGGAAGAGGAAGAATTAGTCTCTTCCAGGGATGAGTCCTCTTATTGGTTATCTAATACAAAGTGGTCAGCCCTAAGACAACAAATACACAAACAATAAAAATAGACTCAGTAGGTTATATTTATGTCTTTATGCATAGATATGTAAACACATATGACTATAATAATCAAAGAAAAGAGATTATTGATTTGAGAGTGAGGAGATGTGGGAGGAGTTGGAGAAAAATACCTGAGAAGGGCTGGAGAGGGGAAAGGGAAGGGGGAACGTGATAAAGTGATGCAACACTATTTAATTAAACACACACACAAACTCTCTCTCTCTATATATATATATATTCATATATATATGATATACATATACATATATATGATGTAACTCATCAGAAATTCTGTTCTCCTGAAGCACAGATGTGTATTGGAAACAACAAAAACACAAATATATTTACAATGCTCATATTTGTAAAATACTACATAGAAGTTTTGTCTATATGAGCACAGTTTTTAAATGTAACCATAACGTTTTAAATTTTGTAAACTTTTCAATGATGAGTTTGAATCTAAAATAAACGTTCCAAGATATTGTGAGTTCTTTATAGAAAAATGTTGTAAGTTGCTATAATATAAAGAAGTGATCCAAATTATTTAATAAAAATGTAAACAAAAAATTTGGTGGGTTCTAAGTTTAATAATTTCCTGGATTTTTGATTTATAAGTCATTATAATCCCCAATAGAGAAGAATAGGTGATATGTTGTCTAAATTTGAATTTCCAACTTTTTATTATTTTTCTGAAAGAAAGATCCTTAAATTGTGTGTCTCGGGATTCAAAAGTTTAGGCGAATAGTTTGATAGCAAGTTCATATAATTTGAATGAGTTTAAAACTGAAATCTTTAAAGAACTTTGAAAATATGCTGCTTGTTTGCACTCCACAGAGCACTTAGTAGACCCTAGCACAACATGGGTAATGCAGTTGAACTGTACAGTTTCCCAGATCTTGCAGAGTAAGTGTTCATCCCAGACCTTGCAGGGTAAGTGTCCATTGTGGCTGTTAAAATCTCACATAGGTACCAAAGGTCACAGGATGAGAAGGGGAGGCAAATGCTTTTCAGAGTTGACAAAAAGCTTGGAACATGGGAAGCAATCGATATTGTAGGATGGCCAACAAACAATAGCCAAAGAGTTCCTGCTTGGCAGTTCCTTCAAAGACCAGAAGAGCTATTGCAATTCCACACCTCACTGTGACATGACACTCACCTGAAGGGCAATCAATGGTTGGAGATATGAGCCCTGCTGTCCTGTTGCTCTCTGTTGCTCACAGTAATTGTTGCTACACAGTCTGTCAGTGACGACATTGCTCCCTCCCACCTCCAATTATTTCTAAGTCGATCTGGCATTTGAAAACAAAGCAAATAATGAAGAACCAATCAAAAATAGATATTTGTTTTATTGTTTTCTTATAATTTAGGATTGTCCTTGACCTAACATGCTTAAAGAAAAATGGTGCACACAGAAAGCAAACTCAATACAGGTACATCAATAGGCTGATGTGTCTCAAACTCACAGCAATGCTTTGCTCCCATTACTAACATCTATAAATGTCACACATAGTAACTGCTCGTTTGGGCAAACTCCAGGATTCTATCAGAAAAGCAATGTGTCCATGGATGTTCAGAAGCGTATTGCTTTGTTTAAGAAAGCTATTTCATCTGGCTGTACTTGATGTAATTTTAACACCTAGTCCCCACTTCCATTATTCAACTTCTACTGAAGCAAATATCCTTAGATTTTAGCTTCATTATCTTTCCACTTSTTTATCTATTTCAGTTCATAGAAATCTCCTAATCTTATCTTATATATGTATACAGCTATCTTTCATGAGTCTTTGTCCAGTATTAATGAGCCCAAAGAACCCGGCATAATCAATCTGTGAACAAGAAGCTAATAGCTTAGCTTTCCAGACAAACTATACAAACTTGAAGGGCAAAGACCTAGGAGACAGCAAGTATAACAGACCCATGATTGTTAGGTTTATATATGATTTGTCTGTGCTTGGACTATAACAATGTTTAAAAATCAAAAACAGAGTTTTAGTATTTCCTAGGCATAAACATGAGTCTTGAGAGTATTTGAGACTTTTTGAGATTTTTT
>BDUI01006206.1:30446-47278 GCA_002335545.1 Apodemus speciosus
ATGGTCTTATACCTACCATTTCATTAGCTGTCCTGAGTTTCAAAATGTATTTTGTGCTGCAGTTAAGAATTTACATAACACACGTATATATGTACATACTCATGAACATATATTTATTCATAGGTTTATTTATATCTTGATGAGTTAATGCATAGAGTTAAGGCAAATAAATGCTTGTCCGTTTCTCKTCTGTCACGAACCCATACTCCTGTCCCTCAGAGCATTGTAATTTCATGTGCTTCAGCAGAAATGATTGTTTTTAATAGGAAAAAAGTATTTTAGAGTAAAAATATCTTAAAGACTTATATGGAAAGCAGCATGGTTGTTACTAAGAATATTCATATAATAATTTAAACCCTTCTGTTGGTACTCTGTGAAAGATCACAGGATGCAAAGGGGACTAGCTGTATGATGTAAGCAGGACCCGGGTCATGGTGCAGGTGCTCTCTTTCTTGGTAAGCAGATTGAAGCAGACTGGAAAGCCTATTGAAGTTTGCTGGCCAAGAACACCTGATTTTTAAACTCCCCTCTAAACCGAAACACCACACTTAGGTGCGGAACTGTGTCTCTCAGAAAACGGAAAATTATGTATAATGTGATGTGTGTGCGCGTGCAGGAGGGCACGTGTGGGGTTTGGAGGTYAGTGTGACTTGTCTTTCTTACTTGCTCTTCATTGTACTTCCTGAGATGGGGTCTCTTACTAAACCTGAGGCTTACTGATCTGGTAAGACTAGCCCAAGGGGTCTGTCTCTGCCGTCTAGCACTGGGACTACAGGACTGTACCACTAGGTATGTATGGCTTTTCACATGGGTGCTGGGGCTCCAGAGTCAGGTCCCTTGCTTTCAGAGCAACCATTTTCTGGGCCCCTTGCATTTATTTTAAATGTCCACTTCTTATACATTTCCAGAGCAGTGTGGTGGCACTCTGTGTCTGGACTGAGGGAGGAGGGGACTTTGAGGTCTAGTTTCTAGATTCACTAGAACATTTCTTGACCATTTAAGCACATCACCAAGGATCTTAATGTTATGTACCAACTGGGAATATTAGGCTTGCTTTGCAAATTGATATTCAAAAGGTAAGAGGTACTTGCACAGACTTCAATATAGAATATTCAGAAGCATTCATGGAAAGATAACTTAATAAAACACATAGCCTTAAGTTTTTAGAATAAAGAAATTTAGTATTTTTTTTATACAGTTACACAATCTTTGCCCCCAATTCCTATAACTGAACTGAATGCTTAAAAATGTGAATACAGAATTCACATAAAGGCTTGCAAACCAGGAGTTTAAGATAGAATGAGTCTCCTTAAAAGACGTTCTGAGGGGCTAGAGGGATGGTCAGTGAGCAAAGGCATCTGTCCTGCAGGCTTAGCTGCTTGAGGTTAAGCCCTGGCGCCACTGAAGTGGAAGGTAAGAACGGGCTTCAAAGAGTTGCCTCTGATGGCCACACGTGTGCTGTAGCACATGCTCACCTACCTCCCCTTCTCCCACCCCCCAGCATGGAAACACACAACAATAAAAAAGGATTTTGAAAATTAGTTACTAATTGAATTAAGCACAAGAGCAAGTCATTTCTTAATGTCTTCGTGTTGTATTTCTGATTTATACATTGAAGACTGGGCAAGGCACTGGAGTGAGAAGGTCACCTGTGGTTAGGCTTTGTTGGGATAGTAGAGTTGGGCCATGCTTCCTATCAGTCTGCCACTGTACCATCATGCCATGCAAGACTCAAAGAGCTGACACCATCCTGCTTCAAAGGTCTACAGAAACATCATCCACAGGGACCTGATCCTGTGTCAGTTAGAAAAGTCACCAAATACACTTCACATATTCAGGGAATTCTCTTGATATTCTGAACAGCTCATCTATACTGACAGAAACATGATGATGTGTGCTATGATACCAGACACCAAAGAAAGAAGGCAAAAAAAAAAAAAAAAAACACCCTGGCTTTTATCTAAAAGTATATTAAAAATGTACATCTGTGGATTGTCACATGACTTAATGTACTATTTGAAAAGGAAAACAGTAATTCTGGAGACTAAACATTTCAGATGAACTTACGTAGCTGAGAAGGTGGTATTTCAGGATCAGAGAAACCTGAGTTCTAATCCTGGTTAAGTTAGAAGATTTTGGTTAGTGAGGTTGTCTGAGGTTCAAGTTTCTCATCTGTTAAATGAAGACAACATTTTATACTATGGGCATTTACACAGGCCATGAATAATGAGTGGACCACTTGGCACATAATAGGTTTTCCATGATAGCTATCTGAAGCATTTTACAGGTGAAATATGGTATCACATGCTTTCAATCCCAGCACTCAGAAGGTCAAGACAGGAAGATCATGAGTTTGAATTCAGCATGAGCTATGTACCTTACCTCAAAACAATGGAGAAAGACCAAAAGGTACGTTTCTCTACTCTTACAAAGAAAGCTGTACTGCCCTCTGTTGCTTCATTCTGAATGCCCAACACTGATCAATGAGTATTAATGAAAGAACAAATACCAGTGCAAACAGGTATTTATGCTAGGCAATTATGATAGTACATTCAGTTGATATAACTCACTTCATAACAAAAAGAGTTATTGGGTTAAAATCCTTCTCAGTATTTACCTTACCAAAAGAGTTAATCAGTGAATCAACCCATATTCATAACCAGCTGATCTCTACACAACCATTAGTACTTAATTTTATTAGGTCTAATATTTTCAAAATTTTAACTGACCTAGATTTTTTCTAAGTGTAATTTCACATTAGCCTACACATGCTCAGCCATATGCACCACCTCTCAACATTTGTTATTAGTCGTTTAGGTATTCATATGCTAAAGCTTTTCTTATATTAATAAACTTTCAGCCCATGTGCCTTGATACCCCAGTATCAATCTAGGTTATATGTTTATATGGATAAATGAAACAAGAAAATAAATGACCAAGTCTATATAAAATAGGTCTAAACTTGACAATCAGAAGAAACAAGAATATAAATAAACATCTTTCCCATAATAGAAACATAGAAATACATCATTATTGAAACACATACATTTGCACAGATGAACGTAGACCTGACATGAAGCAAACTATGATAAGGGGTATAAAAACTKAATAATAAATGAGACTAACAATGCTTTACCAACATGACTGAAGGCATGCTCAATAAATATAGTACATCTTACAACACGGACTTACTGTTGTTTTAATTTCTAAGTGCATATATTAAACTTTTATTTGTACAGTATTAACTAAAACAGCATGAGTCAGCAAGAAGTTGGAAGCCCATTATGCACCCTTTAAACACATAAAGTTTCACGAGGGTCCTTAAACTAAGAATATTAAGAAGGCACTAGTCGTTTCAAATCACTTTAAACCTGCATTCTTCTTTTTTTTCTTATTTTAACACAGGAGATTGTTGTGCAGTTCTTCATAGAATACTGACATCCAAACAACACAAAACACAAATGGTGAAAGATGGCAGTTTAAGGTGGCAACATCAGGAAACACTTGACTGTACCTTAAACAGACACTTGGATGGGAACACTTTCCACACAGCGGTATGTGTAGCCTACACACATCTTCATGATAATGTACTAGCAAAGGAGTCAGCAGTCTTCTCATGGGGGCTAGCCATCTGGGTTTTACTTATTTTGTGGCGCAGGGATTGACCTCAGGGTCTTGTGTACACTGGACAAGGGCTTTCCCATTGAGCTAACCCCAANAATAATAAATGAGACTAACAATGCTTTACCAACATGACTGAAGGCATGCTCAATAAATATAGTACATCTTACAACACGGACTTACTGTTGTTTTAATTTCTAAGTGCATATATTAAACTTTTATTTGTACAGTATTAACTAAAACAGCATGAGTCAGCAAGAAGTTGGAAGCCCATTATGCACCCTTTAAACACATAAAGTTTCACGAGGGTCCTTAAACTAAGAATATTAAGAAGGCACTAGTCGTTTCAAATCACTTTAAACCTGCATTCTTCTTTTTTTTCTTATTTTAACACAGGAGATTGTTGTGCAGTTCTTCATAGAATACTGACATCCAAACAACACAAAACACAAATGGTGAAAGATGGCAGTTTAAGGTGGCAACATCAGGAAACACTTGACTGTACCTTAAACAGACACTTGGATGGGAACACTTTCCACACAGCGGTATGTGTAGCCTACACACATCTTCATGATAATGTACTAGCAAAGGAGTCAGCAGTCTTCTCATGGGGRCTAGCCATCTGGGTTTTACTTATTTTGTGGCGCAGGGATTGACCTCAGGGTCTTGTGTACACTGGACAAGGGCTTTCCCATTGAGCTAACCCCAACCTCAGCTGGTTTAGCTTTTAAATCTTGCTCATTTTAAATATAAATGCTAGTGTCCCTGCCTTCCTCTCATTTCCTCCTTGTCCTTTCCTACAAGTCTGAAATCATTAGTGTTACATTTTGAGCATTTTCTCTAAGGCTTCCATGAGCTAGTTTTCTGTTGCTTCAATGATTTATCTCTCTAGTGTTCCAGGATAKCTTTTATAATGATTTCTAAGATTTTATTSTGCAAAACACAGTTTTTCTAATGTGTTATTTTTGTATAAGCTTGTATCCATTAATGGTGCATGAAGATTTATAATAATTTGGGTCCAAAACCTTAATATGGATGCTAAAAATATAGTTCAGCTCTATGAGAAACTTTAAAGCAATTCCATGATAAAAAAATTCTGGAAATCAGGTTTTCAAGCCTCATTTTATTAGAAAATTTAAATTATTACTTTTTTTTTTTAAAAAAGGAAGTAGCCAATATCCATGTTTGAATTTTCTTGAACAAATAGTAAAGGACAGCAAACTAGGGTAGGAACACATTAGAAGACAACCTCCTACTTCACACAGCCTCTACTGAGCCTTTCCTACCCAGTGACCTATTTCTGTTGAGCAGCAAGAAAAAAGAAATCCGTTTCTTTTTGCCTTTCTGGATTTTCCAGGATGAGCTTCATTTACCTGTGTACAAACCCAAGCTGGGTAAACAACTTCCATATTGGCGAAAACCAAGGACACATCTCATGAGCCGGGACACCTTGCCGTCAGCGGCTTCCTTTGCAGTGTACAGTCCAATGGATATGAAATCAATTGAAAGTCAAACAATATTCAAAATGACACAGATGGACAACAGATAACAAGAACACATGGAATCCCCTTAGTTGGTGTTCTTCCTAAAAGACAAGTCCCTATCATTCTGTAAATAAAATTATAAATACTAAAGAAATGAAGAGAATTTTCACAATGGGGAAAGGAACATCTCTTATCATAATAAATATTTTGGTACAAAAATTTAAAAACTGTAGAAAACTTTAGTACCTTTGGGTACTTTTTTCTAATAAAATCATACCTGCTTCAGAACTTGTTTGATTATAGCTGCTAACAATGCTGTTTGGTATCACTGGCGTGGAGGACGTTGAAATTCTTGACTGAGGTGGATTGGGATGTAATGAGTTTCCTAAAGCCATGCCCGACTGACTGAGCATCCCACAGTTCCCGCTAGCCTGAATCTGATTTATTAAACCTGCAAGATGGTGGTTGGGGACTGGACTGTTACTGTGAACAAAGTTAGTGTTTGCATTGTGGCAGTGCACAGCTTCCCCTCTTAAAGGTACGCTCTGTGTCAGTGAATTCTGAAGAACAGTGGAATTCATATTAGGATCTGGAAAATGCAGCTGGTTAGCAGAGCAAGGCAAAGCAGTATTTGATCCCCCACAACCCGGGGTACTATTGCTACTCAAGTGAGAGCTTTGACAACTCATAGACTGTAGTAACTGAGACATTGAACTGATGGGAAATGACCCCTGCCCATGCTTCCTTAGCAAGTCAGGTCCAGGTTTAGGAGCTGCAGAGCTATCCATCTGAGACTGTCTGAGCAAACTCAACACTGTGGTGGGTGGCTGCTTTCTTTTCCGCAATGAGTCTTTTTGCTGAGACATCAACTTATCTCTTAGTGCTGCTCGGCCACTCTGGCCTTCACCTGTTGGGAGAAGCATGTTGGCAGTTGGAGGGAACATGGTGTTTAAAGTGCTGTGTCCTTCAGTGTTGCCGCTGCTGGCAACAGCTCCAGAATTGTTACTGCTGCTACTGTTGTTACCAGCAAGTTTGTTTTGATTTGCTAGCTGTGCTTTGGCTGCTGCTGAGAGTAAACTACTTGCTGGAAAGGAGGCAGCATTGTGCTGGTTCAAGATCTGATTTAAAGGCATTCCCAGCAAACCAGGCTGACTCTTTACAGAACCATTTCCGGCAGGTGCAGTAGGAAAAGCTGCACTGCTTGGGGTATTGAGTACATTACTCATTCCAGCAATTAATGGGTTAGGGATATCCTTGTACTGATGATGTCCATCAGACTTAGTAGAAGGGCTTGATGGCATTGATGGCCTTGGGGAACCTATTGTTGACCTTGGTGACCTAGGTGGAACCTTTATGCCACTACAAGTGGCCTGGGGTCCTACAGGTGGCATCATGAAATTTCCATGATCTGATGATGTGGAAGATGAGCGTGATCTTTGGGGCGATGCCTCAATCCTTCCAATTCCAGTCCCCATCATGTGCACTGGGGATGTCACTGGAGAAGGGGACAGGGAGGTTGAAGCTGAATGCTGAATTCTTTGTACGTGACTCCCATGATTCATATGACCAGGTTTTACAGTTGGCAAAGGGAGATTACTTGGCAAAGGAACAACAGCAGGAGGCATGCTTACATTCATCACAGGTACCTGAGAGTGGACATTTGAATGGAAACTGGTTGGATTAATGATAATAGGGTTCTGATTCACTGGTTTACTGGGAATAGGGTCAAGGATGCCAAGTGGATCTTTCTCAGATGTTAATGGCTTTTTCTGAAGAGCACAAGAAGGTGGAGGAGGGGGAGGTGGGCCTTGGGGTGGCTTGTGGTGGAACATTGCTCGTGGTATTTCCATATTAGTCGAAAAATTACACATTGGTTTTTTCATTACTGGACTCTTTGTAGTCAAGGTTGGGGAAAGAGGTATATTAGTTCTTCCGGCCATTGCACAGGATGACTGCACGGGAGAGCCATGTAGCATTACTGACGGTGGAGAAAGAGGAGTCCTGTTTAGGTGGATTGGGCTGGAATTGGGAGCTCCATGAAAACCAGCGTTATTTCTTGTGAAGACATCAGGGCTTCCAAGCGGGTCAGTCCTTGGAGAGATTGAGCCATCTCCATAGATCTGGGACCCTGATGATGCCGGGCTGGGTAGGCCTCCGTGGCTGCCACGGAAGGGAGATTTCTGCCCATGCTCACTACTGCCCAATCTCTGGCGGGGGTAGACAGGGTGGAGCTCCTGCTGCTGGCTTCCAGGCAGGTCTTGCATGTAGAGCCTTCCCATGGCATTTGACGATCCAGTCATTAACTTGAAAGGATTCTTACATTCCGGCACTACAGAATTTGTAATTCCTTCATGAGACTTGTTTCTTACTGATCTTGGAGTTGCCGCCCGTGAAGGTACTACTGGAGTTGCATCTGATGTGAAAGAGAGAAAGAATTTTGTTAGTTGTCTCAATTATTTTGTGTTGGGAAGAAGAGAGGAAGGGAGAAAACTGAGGAGGGCGAGACAAGGACACCTGGGAATGCAGATTTGCAAGTGAAAGCTGTAACTGTAAACAGTTAAAACAATTCTGTAAGCTATATTAAACCTTGATTTAAACAAGTTATATTATTCATCCTTAACTGATAAAAGGTTCTTAGTAACTACTTATTATCCTTGTTTACTCCTTGTCTGTTAAGAACGCATGGCCATAACAATCAGTACAGGCTGACATTAGTCAATTTAATATTCAGAATTTGAAAAACCAAGACTGACAGCCCAGATGGTGATGGCAGTGTTACTGTTTTACTGCATTTGCAATTTTTAAGAACAGTCACAACAGAAAACTTGTAATTTTTGTGGTATTTTTTTCCTTGTGGTGCTTAAATAAATTGCTATTTGCACAAGACAATGAGTTACTCTGTAACTGTTTCGGTTACTTGACTAAAACCTCCTGAGATGCTATGGAAATAGTCCTTATCCCAGAATTTGTCAATGTAAGAGCAAGACTCCTAGTTTCTGTGATTTGAGTAAATGAGGTTTCAGTTGTTTATTGCAGCAGTGATAACAAGAATACATGCAGTGATTTATTACGCKTAGCTTCCTGGATGAGAACTATCTGTAACTCTGTATATACAATTTCTTAATTTGTTCATATAGTGAAGACAGCTTTAGCTAACCAGCTTGGGTAAGATATTAAAGTCCTTTTTTAAGGACGAACTTCTCGTGTAAAATGTAGTTGGGATGTTAGAGTCTTCAGTACTGGGTTGCAATACGGTATTCCCTTTCCCATCAGTTCATCTTGCCGTCTTTTCGGAATCCTTTCAGCTAGTTCCTTTGGAGATCAGACAGAATACAGGCAACAAAAGCAGGCTGCTTCATCATAGAGAATTTTCAGCCTGTAATGTCAGAATTTTAGGTTTAAAATTTTTTAAGAAAAATTTTAAGACCCTAAGAATACTTAAGTATTTTATAATGTTGCACCTTCTAAAACAAACATGGCAAATAATACTCATATGCTAATCCCATTAATTTGTGTTGGCTGCTTAGAGAGCTGTGCTGGAAAGAATGCTGAGAGAGCTGCACTCTGTGAGAAACGCCACCAATCATACTATGCATTTGCCATATCTATTTTGAGACTTAAAGGCATATTAGCAATTATACTTAGATTCATTTGCAATCAGAGATATACTTAAGAGGTAATTACACACTTAAAATGAATCAACTTCTAACTATTTGCAAGAGAGTATACAGGTCAAATCATATAATAACTTTAAAGACAGCATTTCTCCACCACAGTGACACAGATTCTAGCAGGGAGAGGACTGAGCGTGTGTTCCCAGTTCCGGATTGGAATACGTAGACTTTCTGATGCTACTATGGTCTCTTTGAAAGAGTAATTATGTTGGGACTAAATAACATAACAGAAGACAGAGGAAGCACTTAACTGAGGCTAATTTTCTTGTTAAGGAGGGATCATTAAAGGTTCTTAATTAAAGGAACAGTGGACTAGGATATGCAGTTCCTGGTACTTGGTGGATAGTGAGGATAGAGTTAAATGTAGTAGCATCACTAGCAAGACCATGGACTACATTCTGTATAGTAATACGAGTCACCTGCTTGCATTTTTTAAATTACCAATATATTTATATAATTATCTATAGTCCCATGATTAAGATACATATAGCAGTGGCATTTTTTTTTTTTTATATTTAGCTAACAGAATTTAAACAATAGTTGTGGTTTTAAAAGGATTTCTTCTATATCTGGGGATAAATTGTTATTATCTTTAAAATAATAGGAATGTTAACTAGACAAGAGTCAGGCTGATGTTGAATGACAGCAAGTGTGAAATTTTGGTGCTGGTCAGGCACTGTCAAGTATATACAAGTAGAACATTTGAAAGAGCAAATAGAAATGAAGTTAACATTTCTAAAGGGAGGTGAATGTTACTCTGCAAGTCTGAATTTTTAATTACTGAAACCTCAGTTTATGATAACATAAAGTCAGACAACAAAGGTTAAGTATGAAGCTAGTAAAACAGTGCACTTAATTCAACAAAACACACGGTTCTAAAAGGAGATGCGACACACTTCTCATGGTATCTTCAATTTCAAGAATTGAACTTGTATGGATAGGTACAGTACAAATCCTAGAACATACTTCTGCTAGGGTTTTTAGAGCAACAGTGCAGACTGCAGAGGCAGGCAAAAGTCGGGATTCAAGAGGGTCTGAGGTGAGCATGTTTAAGAGCAGCACAGGCTGGAGCTTGCTCAGTGGTTAAGAGCACTCTTCCAGAGGACCTGGGTTGAGCTCCTAGCACCCACAAGACCCCTGACCACATCTGTAGCTCAGTTCCAGGAGAGCAGATGTCCTTATCTGACCTCTGCTGGCACCAGGCATGTATGCTGGAACTCTGATATACAGGYAGCCTTAAACCTAAAGAGAGCACATGCAACACACGTGCAAAACTCATGCAAAGTGCTTATTAGCTATGCTAAGGTGGCAGAGAAATGCTACATTTTAAATAATTTATTACTATCAAATGTACATTAATGATGTTGGAGCCAATTTGAATTTAAGAACCTATACCTTGTTAGGAAATAAGTTTCCTGAAAGATTTGTTTTTCTTATCTACTTCAGTGGAGTAATTCTTTTGATCATTCCCTGTTCAAAGTCATGGGTTATTGTACAGAAGCTCTATGCTAACAGCAACTAAATACCATTTTTTCTTTCTTTGAGCTCTTGGTCTGAGTCCTTTTAGTTATGTGTATGATATGCAAATATTCTTGCATCCAGGGCTCTCATTGGCTTGGCTCTAGTTTACATATTATTATTTAATCTCCTAYTCAACTCAGATTATTTTCCATGCCATCCACTATTTATGGCATACTAAATGTGGTATATAATTATGGAATAGTTTCTATTCTTTTTATGTGTAAATTAGTTTTCAAAGCTAGTCTTGATTTGAGTGCTGCCATACAACCTTGGGTGATGGTTAGACACATCATGGTAATATTTTTAAGAACTTTATAGAACAGAATCAGCTGTCTATTGAATACATTTGGGAGCTTAGCTGTGTTCGTTTTGAGTCACTGATTCAATGTTCGATAGACTATACTATTTTGAAGGTAGTTCACATCAATGTTATGAACCGAAGTTCCTCGCCTTTAAGTAATCCCACAGAGTACAAATTGATCATTAGGGGAAAAAAAATCTTAAAAGTGAGAAAGTCAAACAGACCTAACCTTAAGCAAGTAATCAAAGTTAATGTTACTAATACAGGATTAGCTGACATTCACATACCATTCCTGCCGAACATGGCATAAATGTAATACGAGGAAACAATTATGAAATCCAAACTGAGGAACATTCTGCAGAGCTAGCCCATGTGCCTCAAAAGTGCCAATGTCATGAAGATCGACACAAACTGATAATCGAAGAGTAAAGAAATGTAAAAGCTCATTACAGTGTAAAATCTCAGGTTATATTCTAGATTCTAAAATAGGAATGAACTTTTAATGCTAGCAGGGTTATTAGTAGGAAAAGGAACTTGAGTACTGGCTACAGATTAGCTCCTAGAATTTTATCAGCATCACTGGGGTGGCACAGGGGAATATCTGTTACCTCCACATACAGACAAGGCTATATCCTTCATCAGGCAGTTTCTGAGGTTAGCAAGAATACTTACATACAGCCTGGAAGACCAAACGTCGCAGCAGAGGGGAATTAATTCTACAGACACCCTGGCACTTTTCTGTACCTTTGCAATTATTTACACAGGAAAGTGTCAGGGCTAGTGAGGTGGCTTGGTGGGTCAAGGCACTTGCCACCAGGCCTGACACACTGAGCATGACCCTTGAGAGAGCCTACTCTTGCAAGCTGCCTTCTGACCTTCACATTGCACYGTGATCATGCGTGTGCACGCACACACAAACACTTCAGTACACAAATGTGCTAAACATTTTACTTAAAAAGGAAGGTGTGTGTGTGTGTGTGTGTGTGTGTGTGTGTGTGTGTGTTTTGTTGGAATGTGCCATAAAAGCTCTGGCCAAGTGATTTGTATTTGAGTAGGTGCTTAATAAATAGCTATTATAACAAAAAAGGTAAGATGTTAATTTCTTTTTATTTAACTGTGATTGAAAATGGACTTCTCATGTATTAGATCCTGTTTACAGTTTCCCATAGCTCTACTTCCCCCGGTTTCTCCCCTCCCATCTGGATCCACCCCCTATCTGTCTCCCATTAGAAAACAGACGTCTAAGGGAAATAATAAAATAAAACATAATAATACAAAACAAACTTCTAATAATATTGATAACCTATACTTGGGACTTGATCTTACCCACTTACATAAGTGGATGTTTTCTATAAAACAATGTAGCCTTTATTCCTGTTAGCTTTCTGTATGCAGATACACAGAATATTAATTTGCTGGTTAGTATTGGTTTTGATTATGCAACTGTATRTTATGAATAAAAAGATTTAAAATATATCCATGGTAATTTTTTTCAAAGAAAAAACTCAAAATGTTAGAACACACTAAACTGTGGATGTTCAAAACAGATACTAAGAAATCTCTCAAGGTGATTTCTAGCTATTTTTTCTCTTGGAATGCAGTCAGGAGAGTTCCTAACCCTGCAGCAATGTCACATACTTGTTCCTCCTCCAGGACTGGTGAGCACCAGAGAAGGGTGTGGGGTCTCCATGCTCTTATGGAGTGTGGCCACTGCAATGATCTTTCTCTTATGTATGCACAGCTTGGTGACATCAGCATCTGCCTTAACATCTTCTGCAGTTCTCTGCTTCACAGCAGCTCCAGGATCAAAGTTAAACACCTGGAAAAAACCACAGATTCTGTTTATAGTAAGTCTATGAAACATTTAATAGAAAAACTGTTTACACAGAGAAATGCTGTGCATGGATTAAGCTACAGACAGGAATTAAGCCTTTAAGGTTTTAAATGGAAGGAAAACAACTTTACATAATTTAAAAATACTTCTGACCAAATAAATTCTTTCTTTTTTTTCAAATAAATTCTTTTAGTGATAGACAATGAAAATTATACAAATTTTATGATAGTTAATTTAATTAAAGACAGGGAAGGGTATACCATCTAATAGTGTTTATAATTTAGGTACTTCCTGACGGTGTGGCAGCACAGAAACAAATGGAGCACACTGTGAAAACCGTGAAAAGCCGCAGCAGCCTACGTCCTTACTTTTGCCACAGCACCCTGGTCTGCTTGCTCTCCCTGCGGCTTACTTTTATTGCTACATCAATCTTACCTCCTTACCGATCTAAAAATCTATTGTATGTCAAAAACTCTTATTATATAAATTTCTTTTAATAATATGGTAATATACAAAAAGAAAAAGGTGCTTATTAATCTTTAGTTTTAAAGTTAGTACTAAATACACATTTCAGAGAATAATTATCTATTTTTATAGCAAATAATATTTCACCATTTTAAATTATATTGCCTTTTTACTTTGTAATACAGAAAAGCTGTTTCATATTCTTATGATGAGAGTTGAACTTTGTGATTTTAAGAACATCTGTGGCAGATTTACCAATACCAGTGTAAAGAATATCATTACAGATTGAGTAGCCATGGTCGTGAATGAGCATACTGTACTATAAGCAAAGCTCCAATAAAATATTCAATATGTCACCTGTGAAAATGAATCCAATTATTTTTTTCACAATCTTTAAGCATTCCAAAGTGCACATAAAATAACTGAAATGAATGTAAGCTAGAAAAACTAATGTAAAAGTAGGATGCCAGATGAGAAGAGCAGAACCATGACCTGACTCAACTCAACYCCAGACCGCAGCCCTGCTGGAGCCCTGCTGGGGACCAGTTACCTTGGGAAGAACCAGAGGACACTCCAGGCCACACTTGCATGTCCCGTCAGTAAGCAGGTATGTCTTAACCTGGTCCAAGCAAGATAACAGAGACCCACTGGGACTGTAAAAATAGTTTAGAGAAACATCAGGAAATGATTTTTATTACATATATAAATGTATATACGATTATTTTTTTAAAAAATAAAAAAGTAAAATGTATAGACTTATTGGCCCTTCAGAAGATTTTATGTTCCTAGTATGGAAAGACATTTTATTTCCAGTATTATGTTAGCTACTAATTACAGATGTGAACAGTATCTCTTTCTTTGGAATCAAAATATTTCCCAGGAAAATAAGTATTTTCATAGAAAATGAAACGAAGAATTTTTGAAAAATTGGGACTGAAGATGGTAAACTGTTGTTAGCAAARGACAGAAACAGGTAAGAAAGGCAGAGGTAAATGTCGTAAAAGCAATGCTATTCCTTAGAGCCTAGGACCTGCTGTAAGCTGGCTGAGGAGAGTGAAAGGGCAGCGTGCTGCCTCTCAAACCGGAAGTCATGAGACGCAAAGGAGCTGCAGGCAGCACGTTCATCCTGTGTCTGCTGCCCGTCTCTGTGGAAGCAGAGGGGCTTCCAAGCACATCTGTCCCCGTCCCCTCTGCCTGTATCTCTGAAGATGGGTAAGCGTGACCCAGTTCAAATTCTACCCAACAGAGAGAGATTGACAGAAAGGGAAAGAGGTATTAGGTAGAGCTGACAGAAGATGGTAAACTTTTGAAGAAATGAAGTGTTAGGTGTCACAAAGAGCTGTACAGGTCTCCAGGTTCAGGTTTTCAGCCACAAAGTCAGTAAAATAAGTAAGCATGGACCCACTTTAAGTCTATGCATCAAGAACTAAGTTTTCATTTTAGGATATTTTATTATTAATAGGTTGATTTTATACAACATAAATGCGTCCCAATATATACTGAGAGAATATATTTATTTGTGACTCTTTAGAAAAACTTTCCCTTAAGCCCAAAAAGAAAAATACTGTTTCCCATGAACACCATCGCTCCTGGACAGAGTCTATCCCGCCTCCACAGAAGCACAGGCAGTACTTGAAATGGGCTGGGTCAAGGTGCAGCTTATGTTGTGTTCATAAACAATTATAGAAGTGACTTTGGCACAAAGAAAAAGCCTAAAAAAAATTCTCCATCTTAGTGATCTATTTAGGGTGTTTTAGATGACATGAAAGAATAATAATTTCACATTGTAGACTGGAATTTCACCATAGCAGACAGGCACWGATGCCTTTATAGGCCTGAAAAACTTAATTAAGTAACTAAAATATATCAAATTATTTTTCTCTCATGAAGGATTAGTAAGTCTAATACAAAAAAACTGCTCATATTTTACTTAAAACATAGTGTATGGATGGCAATCTAGAGGGATTTAATTGTAAAATTTAGCCTAAAGTGAAGGATTCCTAAAGTCTATTAAGAATACTCCAGACACTTTAAAAATATTTCCCTACCACTCAGTTCAGTYTTTTTCTTCAGTTGTAGCTCTTTAATTAACTTTTGGTAGCAATAATTAATGTAAAAATRGTTATGTCGTTATGTCTTAAATCACAGATTTAACATTTTACAGGACTGGAAACAGGTGGAAAACTTAACTAACATGCAGCCTCTGCACCATGAGGCAGGAACGGCTGGAAACTCACCTAGTGATCAGGCAGCTGTGTGCGTGACTGTGTGCAGGGAGCTGTGTGCGTGACTGTGTGCAGGGAGCCCTGTGTGTGACTGCAGGGAGCTGTGTGCCCGACTGTGTGCAGGGAGCCCTGTGTGTGACTGTGTGCAGGGAGCCGTGTGTGTGACTGCAGGGAGCCGTGTGCCTGACTGTGTGCAGGGAGCCGTGTGCGTGACTGTGTGCAGGAAGCCGTGTGTGTGACTGCAGGGAGATGCGTGCCTGACTGTGTGCCCGACTGTGTGCAGGGAGCTGTGTGCCCGACTGTGTGCCCGACTGTGTGCAAGGATCCGTGTGTGAATGGGAGCAGCAGAAGGGGGGCTAACTTCCCACAAATGATCCGGCAATGATTTAACTGGCCTCAGCCAAACAGATCGGATCCATGCTGGCCTGACTTAACGTGATGGCATTTTAATTTTACCTTATCTGGCAAGTTSTTCTCTAAGAAGTCTTGGTGTTCAGATTCGATTTGGAGATGTTATGCTGAGAGGATTATCAGATGTTCAAGACTAGGGAGACTTGAAAACTCACATGCCAGGTCACTGTGAATTCTTAGACCTTAATTTGGTTTTTGACTCCTAGAATTGGCCTGACTTTTGGTCAAGGTGATGTGAAAAGCTGATTTCATGAGTAGTTATCAAGACTTTGGACTCACTTGATCCAGGTTTTATGCACCTTTTTTCCCMTTTATAGATCTTGAACAACATGAACACAAACATGTGCAGTGTTGTATTAGTAACAAGATATTTCTGGCAACCTAAGAATAATGGTGGCAGTAGAAATAGTTTGAGAAGATTAATCATGAGTGTTTGTGTATCTTATTTCCATGGGCCAGACTACACATTCGCTACTTTTTTTCATTCCTTCACTACAATGAACCTTTAATATTACAGAAAAAGAACTGTATCTGAAAAAGAAAGGAATTAAGTTTACCTCAAGAAACTTCTAATCCAAATCAAACAAACCCATATCTAAACTGCCTTCTTGAGTTATGGGATATCATTTTTTTTATATTTATATAGCACAGAGTATCTCATTCATTCAAAGAATATCTCATTCATGTAGTTTTGGTTTTTATTTTGTTTTTCTAAGAGATTTCTGGGATCCCAGATTGGTTGAACTCACATGTACCTAAAGCCTGCTCTACACCCCTGGTCTTCCCACCTCTCTCCTGAAGTCTAAGATTATAGGATGCACCAAATGCCTACCACGTATTGCATCTTTGTAGAAATGAACAATTCTGTTGAATCTAGGTTATAAAAACCACACTGAAATCCATACCACCAGTATAATGATGTACTTGTACCTTAAAAATTTCTATTTTCAAGTGTATCATAAAAATTTATGTGTCCAATCTATTATAACTTACTAAAAATCTATAAATAAATGTAGGAACCAAATAATAAAGAAGGCTAAATTTTGTTGTGTTTTTTAGAATTGGACTCATTATGTAGCCCTGGTTGGCCTAGAACTTGCTATGTACACCAAGGTGCTCTTGAACTCACAGAGAGGCACCTGTCTCTCCTTCCCAAACACTAGGGTTAGAGGAGTGGGCCACCATTCCTGGCTAGGGAGCTAAAACTTTATTAACAACCAGCCACTTTATTCCATTCAGTGTGCACTCTCTCTCTCTCTCCCTCTCCCTCTCTCTCTCTCTCTCTCTCTCTCTCTC
>BDUI01006210.1:10714-25767 GCA_002335545.1 Apodemus speciosus
CTTGTGGGAGAAATGTAGGGATGAAAGGAACAGCTATGGCATCTAAACCAGGAGAAGGTCAGTCCCCATTTCCTGTGTGTATTCCTTTCAGGGATTTTCTACGTACCAATTGCCCAATTCTCCATAGTTACATTGTTCCCACTCTGAATTCTCACYRCTCCRTACCACTAAGAGCTCTTTAGTGGGCTGTRCTTGGTAGCGGTGCAGTGTTCCACGTGGCAATCAGGCAGCTTTGCCAGTTCTTCCCTAATTGACATGTTTGAGATTATTCTAATGTTAAGATGGAAAGAGAACTTGGAGATRAGCCTGGTGAGGCACCTGTCTTTGTTTCTTTGTTTCTTTGTTTGTTTCTTTTTGCTTTTTTTTAATGTAATTTTAAATGATTTCATGGCCTCCCAGGCTTGGGAAAAGCTGGAGTTCATGGCCTTCGTAGAAAGTCACAGTGGTCATTAGCACATGAGATGCTCTGACAATTCTGTGGTAACGAGTGCAGGTCTTGTTTTAACCCTGCACTTGCTTATTCATTTCTGCCTCCTTTCTTTGTTCTGACTGAAGACTGCTCCTACCCCACATGACTGTTACCATCAAATATCCACCACAGCCTTTTCCTGTTACAAAAGGAAGCCTGGAAGGTGTGCCGGCAGAAAGTACTTCAGGTGGAACTAGAAATGAGTTGGTGGCTTCGGTAAGAGGTTAGTGAGACTTGTTTGTCGTCATCGTGACTACAGGACCTCTTGTAGGAATTAGGGAAGAAACCAAACAGAAACCAAGTAAAATGTGGAGAGAGCCATTGGGCTGAGGGTGGGAGCCATGGTACCAGTTGTGTCGCGACTGTAGTCTTAAAGGAAGTGAGACTTAGAGCTCACCTCACTGAGAGTTATAGATTTCTGTAGTAAGAAAGGAATGACAAACAGTGAGGAGAGGTAAGATAACTTTGGAACTGGAGATAAAACCGAATATTATTCATATTTTATGACACAGCAAGGGTATTATGGTGTTAAAATTTAATCTCGAAATGTAAATCTAAAGACGAGTTCTTCTGCATCTGCATTTCTGAAATAAGGAGGTCCTCGGAGAAGACGGGCGGTCCTCACCTTTCCCTGCTCATTGTCGCTCTCATCACATTGGAGAGAAACAAAAACCAATAAATATTTTYTCTTTTCCAAGGAGTTCTGTTCTTTCTTTCTTTTTTTCCTAACGAACTCGAGTTAGCAAGAATCTGTTGAATATATTTTTGTCAGGCACAGTGACATCAGCAGGTATCAGAAAGAAAATAGTTGTTTTCTAACCTATGGCAAAAATTTGAGATTTTTAACCATGCTCTTGGAAACCATATAGAATACCTCAGTGTCAACCGGAGGGGCAAACTCTAGGCTTTATCAGACTTAATCAGCTTCGAGACTGTCTTGTTAGGAAGTTGCAGGAAATTTTATAAAAAGTCTAAATTAAGTGTCATCTGCCTTGCAAATTGGACCAAATAGATCATAGAGCACCTCTATTTTTAAAACTAACCTCTTTTTATCATAAGAAGATCAAATGAAAAAAAATAAATAAACACAACTAGAGAGTGACTTGGTCTTGCATTAGATGTCGTACTTGCCTTAGACTGGTGGACAAAATGATGAACATGAAAGTCACAAGCATGGTTTACAAATAACAAACACTCATGAATACATACATATATATATGTATATATATATGTATATATGTACCAGTTTAGTTGATACTTGAATAAAAATGTCTATGCAAAGCATTTTTCCTGGCAGTTCCTAGGTCCCAGCAGTAAACTCTGCCATGATCTCAGCTCAGTCTGGAGTAGTCGGCGACAGTCAAATCCACTGAAATATTCATCCCTTCTGTCTCCCTTGCTAACACCCCACCTAACTTCTTCTAACATTGACATTCAAGTCCATTCACATTTTTATTAGTGATTAGAGTTGGGGTAAACCATAAATGTTTGAATTTACAACTTTAATTTACTTTTTTTTCCTGGGTTATGTTTACCAGATATTTCCTTTCTTTGCAAACCACATTCAGTTTTTCTTCCTCCAAATGGATCAGACTAGCACTTCAAAAAGTCTCCAAGTTCATGAAAAGAAGTTTTGCATTTGTGATAGAAATAGGAACTATAGATTTTCTATTTTTTTCCTTAACAAAAAAATATAAATTCTCRTGCCAAAAAACTGTATCCTGACTCCCTTCTGTCCTTGCCTCTTCCGGCACTCATTCTTGAGCTGGACGCCATGGCACTGGGACCGCTGAGTCTTTGGTGCACTCTTTTAGAAGACAGAGCCTTGTTGGACGGAGTGGATCAGTAGGCGTGGCCCTTGAGGATGACTAGCCCACCCCACTTCCTGTCTGCCCTCTGCTTCCTGACTGACCGCCAGTGCAGCGTGGTTGGCAACCTTCTGCTCCCATCTTTATGCCCTGGTGAACGGTTACTGCCACGAATCAACAGAAACTCTTCTGCTTCTAAGTGGCTTTTCGTACGGCATTGGGTCACACCAATGAGAAACGTAACTAAGACACCATCTGCCATTGGTCCTAGTCCTTCCGTTTGAGAAAAGCGCATTGTTCTCTTTATGAGAAGCTAGGTGCCTTTGCGATGTCATATACTTATCAGGATGAGCCAACATCCTTATATAACATTTACTTTCCACAGCAGTGGGAAGATGCACTCCTTCTTGTGACAGATGGTGTCCCGAATATACAAAGTTGATGGCATGTTGAGATTGGTTTTCAGGATTAAAATGATGTTACCATAGATTCCCGGTATAAACAGGGCAAGGTAAGTCAGCATTCCTTCCATACCATATGGGAGCAATAAAGTCAATGGACATAACTAAAATTCTAGAGCACATATAAGGGCCCAATGCTTCAAAAAACAACAAACAAACAAAAAACAAGACATGTCAAAATACCGGTGTGACGCCCGGGCAAAGGGGACTTTTCTTTCTTTCTTTCTTTCTTTCTTTCTTTCTTTCTTTCTTTCTTTCTTTCTTTCTTTCTTTCTTTCTTTCTTTCTTCTTTCTTCTTTCTTTCTTTCTTTCTTCCTTTCTTTCTTTGGCAGAGCAGAGAGAACACTAACTATCGAAGAAAATAATAAATCATACTGTTAAGCATTGAAATTTTTGCTTCTCAAATTATACTGTTAAAAAAAATAAACCACACACAGAGAAAAATATTGTCGTATATAGTACAGACACAGGTACACACAAACGCATCGAAGAATGCTTATATCCTGATCATGCATATAATAGCTATAGGGTTTTTGGTTGGTTGGCTGTTGTTTTTGTTGTGGTTGTTTTGAGACAGGGTTGGTTTGTGTAGCCTTGGCTGTCCTAGGACTCCCGCTATAGACTAGTTTGGCCTTGAACTCAGAGATCCACCTGCCTCTGCCTCTTGTGTGCTAGAATTAAAGACATGCGCCACCTTGCCTGGATGGCTACAGCTAATTTTTTAAAAATCTCCCCCTGGGACTGATTTAAATGGCAGAGTCTGAAGGTACAGGCACGCACATGGCCACCTTTATTTCTAACAGCCAGCTTCAAGTGTGGGGTTCCTTGAATCACCATGAGGTTTGGTAATTTGCTAGAAGTACCGGCTGACAGCTATTATCCTCAAAGCGTGGTGAATTGTAGGAAAGAATGCAGAATATCAATGGGAAGAGGAGACGCAGAAGGAAGCGCCTGGCCGGGTCCCATCATCCTCAGGATGCATTCCCATCGAGGCGTGACAACACGCACGAAGCGCGGCCAATCTGGAAAGCGCACGGCAAAGGTGTCAAGTCACCTATAAAAGGAAAAAAGTAGGAAGGCTTCAGAGCGCCCAGAGAAGTGTTCAGCTCCTCAACAATTTAAGATGCTAAAGGAAAGAAAAGTGTAAGCCAATGATTTCATATTCAGCCAAACTTTTTTTTTTTATTTCCAGCAAGTGTAAAGACGACAGACAAAAGTTTTGAACATGGAAAACTCAGGAAATGAGAGAAGTTCTTTTAAATTGGCAGGGTAAGGACATCCAGAAATCTGGTCTGCATAAAAGCAACAAAACCTGGCAAAAGTCGTCGAAACCCAACTTTTTATRTGCTCTGGAAATTAATCGAGGGCTTGCAGCAGTCAGAGGAGCCTTTACCACCAAATGGCGGGGCTTGGATAAGAATAGTAGACAGGGTAGGTTCTAAAAAGCTCTATTCCTATGTCTTCATTGGCAACTGCAGGAGGCCTTGAAGACCAGTAGTCTCAGACACAGTGTAGCAAAGAACTTAGCATAGCAGCTTCCGGAGGCCTCTGGGGATAGAAACTCCTCAAGACCCTGCACTGAGAAACCAACACTGTTGCCAGCCATCAATGGGGACTTTCCTTAAAAGTCCCCATTCAGGACCAAGTATTCTGGCTGACACCTTTAATACCCGCCCTTGGGAGGCGGAGGCAGGCAGAACTCTGAGTTTGAGGCCAGTTTGATCTATATAGAGGTCCTGGCTAGCCAGGGCTACAAAGTGAGATTCCCATCTCCAATAAACAAAGAATAAGATACGTTTAAACATTTAAAAGCCCCATTCAGAATGTCAGGATGATGGCCCAAAGCTGTGTAGGCCGAATGAAAGGCTTTAGGGTTGTAGAGATGGTTTGAGCAGTTCTGGAGAATCCCAGAGATGGTGGAGTGCAGGGCTGCAGTGTGGTATTCAGTCAAGTTCTACACACAGTCAAGATCTACACAGTCAGAAAGGGAATGCTACGTCAGAGCTAAACATTTATCAAGCATTGATGGTGTGCCTCAATGCCTTTGTACATTCACAGAGAGCCCTCAGCAAAGCCTGGGAGAAGGTGACCAGGGAATTTCAGGAAATGTTTGCCCTGTTATTAGCTGACCACCAAGCAAACTAAGTAGAAGCTGTAAAGGTAGCATGTGAAGAAGAGTGTAGATGGTAAAGGATATTCCAGAAGTTGTGGTGAATCTATACCTGCAATCTCAATCACTCTGGAGGCAGAATCAGGCAGATCTCTGTGAGTTTGAGGCCAGCCTGGTCTTCAAAGTGAGTTCTAGGACAGCCAGGGCTACACAGAAAAACCCTTTCTCAGAACAAAACAAAACAAAACAAAAACAAAACAAAACAAAAAAACAAAGAAAGGAAGGAAGGAAGGAAGAAAGAAAGAACAAATGACATAAACAAAATAATTACTCTAAAAATATAATTTGACAAATAACAATTATCCCCATGGGGAAGAATTACTCTACTCAGGAAGAAGCATGTGAGAGGGGAAGCAAGAACTTATAAGGAATTAGCCCACATTATTATGAAAGGCACAGATCCCTAGAGGCCCAGGGAACAAGCTGGAGACACAAGGAAGATGCTGGCACCCATCTATCCTGAGGTCTGCTGACTCAAGAGGAGCATTATTTCAGGGCAAGTAAGAGTAACCAAAACAGTGGTCTAGACAGAAGGCAGAGAAGTGGGACAGAGCCTTCTACTCAAGAAAAGGCATTATTCCTCTTCAGAAGAATATATATATATATATATTCTTCACAAAACAATGAAAGTTTATTCATTTAAATGACATCAATAGACATGCCAAAGTGAATGCAGAAAGACAATTCAAGAAATAGTCTTTCCTAGTGGAGGCGCACACCCTCACCAAAAGGTCTCCCTGAAAACATACATTTGAGTAGTACTCTACAGACTGAGTGGGTCATATTTATAACCTGTATGTATATTTATAAATATGCATGTTTTTGTATGCATATATATATGCAACAATAAAAAACATCATGAATTTCAAAGATAGCAAGGAAGGGTATCTGGAAGGGTTTGGAGAGAGGAAAAGGAAGGAAGAAATGATATAATTATAATTTCTAAAATAAAAAAAACAAACAAAAGAAGGATTCACTTGTGCTTATGAGGATGAAGACATGTTGGGGTCCCTCTGAGGAAATTGGAGGAACAGGTGAAGATGATCAATTTACAATGTATCTAGGTATGAAAGTTTCAAAGAATAAAATGTTTAAAACAGAAAAAAAGAAATAAAATACTTAAAATGAATAAAATCTATTTGCCGTTTGACTTAATTATTGCTAAAAATCTAGATTTTTTCCCTAATTTTGAAATAGAACAAAAACATTTATGAGAATCATAATTATTAACAATATAATTTTGCTAATAGTTTTTGGATATTGAGAACCGAAGGGACTGGGCACTAAATGCTTGAAATCTAGGGGATTTCCTCTGGAGTCACGAAAGTGTTCTGTAATGACGGGTGTGTGGTGACTGTGGAACATTGTGACTATACTCAGTACCTCGAAACTGATCACTTGATGTTCAGTGGATTTAACTCAAGTTGAAGACGTTTCCAACGCGGATTGCTATAGGATTTTACTGAAGAAAGTCCAGGGGAAAAACTTAAGGAGTAAGTATTAGCTACTTTTGTATCACTATGCCAAAGCACTTGACACAATTGACTTAAAAGTAGAAAGCTTTCCTTTGGAAATCCCCGCCCTGAGTTATTGGCCCTTGTGGAGGAGGAAGCGACCAGCCCCTGGGCAGACAGGAAGAAGAGACTTGAGACATAGAGTGGGGTTGAAATAAAACCTCTCGGGCAGGCCACAGGGACGTGCTTTGTTTAGCTGGGACCCACCTCCGAGAGTTTCCACTGCTTCCTAAAATAACACCGCAAGCTGGTGGCCAAATGCGCAACACGTGAGTCTATAGGGGACATTTCATATTCAAACCCCAGCCTTCTGCTCCTGGCCCCTAAAGGCTCAGACTGCACATCTGCATGACCTTTTTCAGCCCTAATAGTTCCAACATTGTTTAGGACTTCAAGCCCAAGTCTCCTTTGAAACTTAAGACTCTCAGCCCTGCTAAACAGAAAAGGACAGTCCTGATTTCTAAGACACAATGCCACTGAGTTAACATGCCTGTTCTAAGAGGGAGGTGTTGGGGTATAGAAAGGACCGGTGAGACGTCGAAACCCTAGCAGGACAAAGGTCAAACTCTGTAGATTCGTACAGAGGCGCGTGGTCTTAGGCAGCTCTGCACGGATGTCTTTGCCGTTTGCAGATCAGATGGTTCTCTTTGGGCTGTCTCTATTTATTGCCTGCACTGCTCCTCAGGAGACAGGCGACATTCCTCCACCATCCTTGGGTTTCCATAGCATACTCACGGCATGGAACATCGTTTTCTCAAGGGGCTGCCAGAAGGGATTCTGTTCCTTCCGTACATACTTTGGCTTCCTGGGCTATTCTTTGAAATATGGGTCAAAGTCTCATGACCATAACATTCTTATGTTCTGCATGTCCACACACTGGCACCGCATGAATAGCACTCTGCTCTACTGCCAGTGTGAGCAATGGCCAGCCTCCTTGGACCAGAGCTGTCCCCTTCTTAAGGCAAAAGTTTTCAATAAGTAAAAAACTGTATCCCCTGTATCAACATGTGATGGGTGGTGGTGCCTGGTCAATTCCTGAGATTTGCCCTAATCTTTCCTGATAAGAAAGATTTATTATTTATTTATTATGTATTATTCTCTCTCTTTTTAGCCTTCTTCTTCTTCTTCTTCTTCTTCTTCTTCTTCTTCTTCTTCTTCTTCTTCTTCTTCTTCTTTTTCTTCTTTTTGTTTGAGAGATGGGTTCACTCTGTAGCCCAGGCTGGCTTCAAACTCCTGGTGATTCTCTTGCCTCAGCCTGAGCCACAATACCCTACTTGATTTCTTTTTAGTAGTGACAGCATTTTCTATAACCATGCTCTATTTTGTATTGAAATCTCCCCCGCCAAATTAATTGGTCCATTACTTTAAATTCAGCCTCACTCCAGATTGCAGGCCACACAGACTCTTCTGGGGATTTTTATGTGACTGGCTTCTAGTCTGCGTCCCAATCAAGTCCTTATTTCTTTCTACTCAGAAGCTTTTGAGACAGGTCTTGCTCCACCGTCTGCATTCCTGTCAGCACGCTGGTCTCCTGGGCTCTCGCTGCAGCCTCTCATTAAGTTGTGTTTACAGCATCTAGAGCATCTCTGTCCCGCTTCCCAGCTTTCTCTCCTAAGGCCGTTCCAGAGGCTTTGCAACCACATAGTCAGGTGTAATCGTAAGAATGGGCGTCCTCTGACGCCAATACTCTGCTTTACTTAGCCCCCGGATCCTATGGCAGGATGCCTGAAACAACTTAAAGGTGTAAGAACTTACTTTGGTTCACAGTTCCAGGGATTTCTGTCTGCGGTCCTTGGCTGTTTTGTTCCTGGGTTCACCAGGGTTGGCAGGAGTCCGAGKATGAGGTTGTTGACAGGAACAGAGGGGGAGGGGGCTGGGAATAAGGTGCAGCGTGGGACTGGAAAGCCGGGCTACTAGGGGAACCAGTCCGGAGCAAGGGTGAGGTGGAGACGAGTCCAAACGCCGAACATCCCACCCCGAGAGGCGCAGGAGTTAGGATTGCCCCCCTCTTGCTCTGGGTCTCCATGCTCTGGTGCACGTGGCCTCTCTGCAACCCGTGCTACCCGTGAGATAGCCTGGTGGCCAAATCGCAGGCTCAGTTTCCTCTCTCCCTGTAAGGACATGTCCAGCAAGGACCTGGGATTTCATTTACATGAAACATTCCCAGTATATCGATACCAACCAGTAGTGTACACTTGCCCGGAAAACCCTTTTCCTCCTAAGTTTACATGGCCCTTGTAACCTCCAATAAAGGAGGGCTGTTTCACTGAAAACCTCTCTGAGAAGGAAGGCTATTTCTCCCGGGCACTTAGAGCTCCTGCGAGCCCACCCAACTGGATATGCTTCATTCATATCATTCCAGTAGATACACTAAGGTCAGAAGCAGAGCGGGCTGGCAGTGTCGCCCCCTTCCACCTTTACATAGGTGGAATACACCTCCAAAATTCTCCACTTCCTTAAACGGAACCATCACAGGATGAACTAAAAGGAGTTATTTCACATCCAAACCATTACAAATATGTATTACTAGGCAAAGGCAGCCCATGGAAATGCCCAAATCACCCAAGCTATTGACGACGCTATTGGTTACTTTCCGAAAACTTAGGATAAGGACCGATTGCCGAGAAGACAACTCTCATTGAACATGGAGAAATTGAGCTGGTGCCTTGCTACTTCTTACTCCCCTACTKACCAGTGTTCATCATACTGGGAAGTACTCCACACACTGGACCAGAGGAGAAAAGCAACCCCCAACTCAGTTCCAGATCCTGAAATCTGCAGTGGTGACCTACGTGGATGGTGTGCTGGAGCAGTCGTGGTACAGCCGCTGTGAGAGTAACCAACCACTCCTTATGGGAATTTTAAAAGCAAATGGAACCCATGCATGATACAGCTCAGGTTGCCAAGAGTCCGAGACTGTATAGGCTGTGGGCCTAGAGGAAAACAAAACGCTACTGCTCTGTCGAAGGGACCTGGCGATTAAATGACTCCGAGTGACATCCTGCTATACCCACCGATCAGTGTCTTTCCCAGACATCAGGAGAGAAGCTTCCTCTTGCAGCAAATGGACACTGATATGGAGACCTCCCACTGATGTGCAAAGAGTGAGACTCTGTGGAACACTCAGTCCGGAACGGGATGTCTCCATCAAAGCCCTCTCCTCGGGGCTCTGGGAGCTTTGTGGAAAAGGAAGAAAGACTGTAAGAGCCAGAGGAAGCCATGTCTGCCAAACACAACAGGACGGGTGCGTGTAAATTCCCAGACTGTGGCAGCGTGGACAAGGCCTGCACAGGTTCAAGCCTGACAGGGTACCAGCGCCGAGAGGGGGAGGTAGACATGGTCTCCCATCCCTAACCAAGAAGCTATCGACAACCTCTTACGGAGGAAAGCCAGTCTTCCTCAGTGGAGTCTCACTGGGCTCATAAACCACACTTCAGGGCAGGCTCCATGCCTGATAGGATCAGCTAACAGAAAATGGACTCGGTAGTATTTTTGTAGATTTTTGTTGTTGTTGTTGTTGTTTGGTTGGTTGTTTTTGTTTTTTTTTTTTTTAACTTATATTGCTTTGGGCTTTATTTTTTTGGCCCTCAGATTGATTGCTTGCATACTATTGTTTGTGACTTTGTATTTTTATGGGTCTTCTCTGTGTTTATGTGTGTTTCTTCTGCTTCCTCCCTGTCTTATTAATTTATTAATCATTCCGGTTTGTTTGCTTTTTATTGTTTTTAAACTTGACCGTTTTCTGAGATAGAGGATGCATGGAGGGTGGAAAAGTGGGGAGGGTATTGGAAATAAGGAGGAGCCATAATCAGAATCGACTGTGTGAATTTTTAATAAAAAAGGAAAACAACAACCGATATCTATCGCCCCGCTTTGATCGTATCTCTGTACGTTTAGCATGATAGAAAAAAAAAACATTGAATTTCAGTTTTAATATGTGAGTTCTATTCTTTTATATATAAAATATATAATGTCTAAGTATTTTGACATACAATGTTAGCCTGGTGGTCCCAGGTCAGACCCCACAGTGTCGGAGAAGGGCTTGCCCACAGCATACATTGCACAAAAAGGCAACGGAAGGGGCAGCTTGAGGCAATTYTCAAGCCAAATGATATACAGAGAATGTTAGAAACACTTACCAAGTGCTATTTTGGGGTAAATGATGGAATTCTCTACTTTAGATTAATTTCTCAACCTGATTTCCATATGTTTAATCTTCATGATTCATTTAGTGATATTTCAAAAGACAATTTATGTGGGGAGCGAGACAAGAAGCTTATTACGCTAGCAATATCATTCCAAAGGACTTTGCCAAGCTCTCGAAAATACCAACTGGAATATACGTCGTGACACGTGCTCATCTGAATGCCAGTATTTAAGACAGGCCATTGTGCACCCGTCGGTGAACTTCTTAAACATGTCCAATAAGGTATAGTTGAAAACGATATGAGAAACCACAGAAGAGCTTCCTTCTTAGCACAGCTCATGACTCAGTTAATAAGCATGGCACCACAAACCTAAGAAGATGGCCACTGGAAGGCTTAATGATTGCCAGGGAAATTCCACCTTGAGTCGTCAGGTTAGAACTCTCCCTCGGAACAGCATTGGCCAAAAACATCTCCTCTCCTTGAATCATAACTCTCCGGCTTACGTTCAGGAAACAATTCCAGGCACATGACAAAGTCCTCTGTTCATCCTATCTACAAAATAAGTCTTATTCTCAGTTCCTCCCAAAAAAACAAAAAACAAAAAACTGCAGATATTATAAAGGTCAGAGAAGTGACCCCTATCTCCTTTATAGAAAGTCTCTCAGCCTTCTTGGCTTGAGCTGTACCGTGGGCCGATGCCACATTACAATTCTAGCAGGGTTTGATTGACAATGCCGCATGATAGCCCATCCAAAAAATTAATCTGCGTTGGAAACAGCGAGGCACCCTGGAGACACTCAGTCAGGTGCTCTTCTCCACTTTTCCTTAGAGCTTTTAAGGATTATACTGATTCCCTTGTCCTTGAGAAGAGAAGCGACTACGTTGCTGCCTTCAGAGCGCCAGGTGGCTGTGTTTTCAGCGGGTCAGCTATCTGATCTGGGAGCTTTAATTTTCTTCACAATCACACTGAAATGTCACTTTTGTCAAAAGATAGCATCATACCTGTGCCAAATACCTGGGTGATAGGGCCACACAGGGCTCTGGAGACACTATCTCTTCTTGAGAGGGGATCACAGGCATGGCTGCTCTGTCCCTTTGTCAGCCTGTAGCAAACCCCTTAGTAACCGTGGAGTTTGAAATCATCTTTCATGTGGAGCATTTCAAAATGTCACATTACAATTGTTATTCTTCCAGCTAATGTTGAGTTTTAATGGGGCCAAAAGAGCAGAGAAGAGCTTTTGAATGTAAACTCCGAGATGCCAGGGCTGCTCTTCCTCATATCTGGTGGCTATTTTTGTTCTCAAAGATACAGAAAGATTTGAGCATAGGCATGAAATAACTTTGAAGTTCACATATACTAAAAATAAAAAAATAAAATAAAAAAGTGGAAATGGCCTCAAAGGCAAAGCTTCCTCACAAATCCTCGAGCCAGCCAATCTACTTCCCAGCTATTTATTACAAGAGTCTACCATCTGAGGTCTTTGACTTAATCAGTGACCTTTGTAACAAAAGCATAGCCTGGGTCTTGCGTAAGACCAAAGTCACAACCCTGTGGTTCTATGTCTGCCCCTCTTGTTGACTTGAGGCCTCTGAGAAGAACAGACTTGCCTTCGCTAGTTTCTTATAAAATACACAAGAAAATACCTTTGCAATGAGGAAAGAAAAATCATCCCTGCAATAGATTCAGAAAGTTCCTCATAAGCTCTTTTCTCCCCTAAACCATTAGAAAGATGACAGAGAACACAATCTCGTGGGGTTGCAAGGCCAACCATGAACTCTGGCACTGGAGCTGTGCCCCGTGTTGAAGGAAAAGATCACAGCTATTTTATTTAACAAGAGATAAAAATACCATGTGCAGAACAGCCAGGCCTGAGAGCTATCATTTCCCCCATGACTCGCGCTTGCTGCAGAGACCGCTGAAAGATGTTATGGCTGACCGACCCTCAAAAATAGGCACTGTGATGGTGATATATTGTGGCCCTTGAAGAATTTAATTGTCAAATTGACATTTATCAAAAGCTTTAGTGCATTTAAAAGATAAATTGCGCAAGTTTGGTGCAGATCAAAGGGCCCCTGTCTCTCTCCATTCATAGCTCAGGCTGGCTTCAGCAGACAAGTCATGTGTGAAAAATGATTCCCTTCCACTCCYGGCTCCTTTAACTACTGCACTGGTGACAGATAATCAGAAATTTAAATGTTAGCCTCTTCTTCAGAAAGTTCTTAAAATAATGGAGGACCCATTGAGACCATTTGTATTTGAAAAGAATACTAAATAATTTAGTGTTCCGAAGCAGGATGTGCTGTGCTGGGCAGATAAATGAAGAAGGCGCAGCACAGGCTCCCTTCAGCAGTAGCCRCACTAATTACAGATCAATTACTTCCCAGTTGTTTGCAACCTTATCAAAGGATGGTAAATTTACTGAGAGCAAAGTGTGATAAGATGACTTTTCATTATTACTGTAGATTTGTTGAAACAGCTTCGACACTGAGATTAATAAGAGCTCTCCCAGGGGTAATAGGATCGGTGCACATATAGAGGAATGTTTAAGAGCTGAAAACCGGATGCCAGGCCCTATCGCAGAAACGTTCCTTCTCATTAATTGTTATCACCGACTATGTTCATAATGTGGGGAAATGACCCATTCACTGAAGATTGCCTAAAACAATGTAGCTTTTCACTCCCGAAAAAGCACTCTGAAAAATCAAAAGGAAAGAATGTTGGTCTGGAAGGCAGAGAAAATTTTATTTTGGGCAAGGTGAGGAGATTGTGTGTGTCAGGAGGGTGATGCGCATGCGCACAGGAGATGAACCGATGTAGGGCGCAGGGGAGTTGCTCTTCATTTCACTATAAAGTGACTGCCATAGGTTTTGAGGTTTTGAGGGTGATGCCTATGGAAGTCACTTTAGAGCTGAAACCAATCAAGATTTGGGGTGACTGATGGGGATTTATCATAAATTTTTCCTGGAAAGCCGAGATCTGGGAGGAAAACTAAGGGTCCGCAGAAGCCAGCAAATTTTCTACATTGAGCAGACAATACAAAAAAAAATAGTATTCTTTTGTTGTCTTGAGAAGGGATTCTTGGTGTGTGACCCTCACTCTTTAGACCAGGCTGGCTCACATGAAGGCCAGCCATCTTGGCTCAAGCTCCAGAGGCATTACTTGGTCTATTCTTAACAAGACATGTAGTTATGAGACCCTGTTTTTGTCTTTAAAAATATCTCATTGAGGAATGTTTACTATATTGAATTAATATTAAGACTAGCATATAAGTCCACTAACACYGTTTGTCAGCCGAGCGCTCTGGCCACGATAAGCAGATACTCCACAAGGAGGTCCCCATCCTGAAACCGTTGACAGGCAACCTTGTCTCTCCTGATCACACCGAATTCAAGTGAGTACTGGGATATCTGTGAAAGGTTTTTGTTTGCTTATTTGTTTAATGAAAACGAGTGCTCTATCTACACGTCCACCTGCATGCCAGAAGAGGGCGTCAGATCCCATTACAGATGGTTGTGAGCCACCGTGTGGTTGCCGGGAACTGAACCCAGGACCTCTGGAAGAGCATAGAGTGCCCTTAACCACTGAGCTATCTCTCTAGCCCCGGTGAAGTTGCTAATTCAAAAATCCGGTCTGTCCATTGAGGAGAGTGGAGTGTTAAAGTCATCCACAATTATTGTGTTAGGTGCAATGTGTGCTTTGAGCTTTAGTAAAGTTTCTTTTACAAATGAGGATGCCCTTGCATTTGGAGCATAGATGTTCAGAATGGAGAGTTCTTCTTGGTGGATTTTTCCCTTGACCAGTAAGAAGTGTCCTTCCATGTCTCTTTTGATGACTTGAGGTTGAAAGTCAATTTTATCTGATATTAGAATGGCTACTCCAGCTTGTTTCCATTTGCTTGTAAAATTGTTTTCCAGTCCATTACTCTGAGGTAGTGTTTGTCTTTGACACTGAGATGTGTTTCCTGTAAGCAGCAAAATGTAGGGTCCTGTTTACGTATCCAGTCTGTCTTTTTATTGGGGAATTGAGTCCATTGATGTTAAGAGATATTAAGGAATAGTGATTATTGCTTCTTGTCATTTTTGATGTTTTTATATTTGAGTGGTTATCTTCTTTTGGGTTTGATGAAAGAAAGTTACAGTCTGGCAGTTCCTCAGAAAACTGGGCATGACACTTCAGGAGGACTCCTGGGCATATACCCAGAGGATTCCCCGGCATGCAATAAGGATACCTGCTCCACTATGTTCATAGCTGCCTTATTTATAATAGCTAGAAGCTGGAAAGAACCCAGATGTCCCACAATAGAGGAATGGATACAGAAAATGTGGTATATTTACACAATGGAGTACTACTCAGCAATTAAAAACAATGAATTCATGAAATTCTTAGGCAAATGGTTGGATCTGGAAAATATCATCGTAAGTGAGGTAACCCAATCACAAAAGAACACACATGGAATGCAGTCACAGATAAGTGGATATTAGC
>BDUI01006211.1:4500-19065 GCA_002335545.1 Apodemus speciosus
CCCAAAGAACTTCTAAACAGGACCACATCCCCTTGTTCTATTTGCTATCTTTTTTCCCTCTGCCTTTGGATGGTGGACTAGAAGGGGGGGTCAAAGAGTTTCAGAACCCTTATTAAAAACAGGTTTTGAAAAATCTAAGCCTACACCCCATATCTGACTCTATACCCCCAATTTCCCTCCCCTCTCCCACCCAGGTCCCTTCTTTCCTCTGCCTTCCATGACTATTTTGTTCCCCCTTTTAAATGGGATTCAAGGATCCTCACTTGAGCCTTCTTTCTTATTTCCCATCTTTGGATTTGTTGGGTGGATTCTGTGCTTCTTTGACTAATATCCACTTACCAATGAGCACATATCATGAATGTCCTTTAGGGTCTGATGTATCTTCACTCAGCATGATATTTTCTAGCTCCATCCATTTGAAAAATTCATGATGTTCTTGTTTTTAAAAGCTGAACAGTATTCCATTATGGAAATGGACTACATTTTTGGTATCCAGTCTTCAGTTAATGGATACCTGGGTTGCTTCTAGCTTCTGGCTAGTACAAATAAAACTGCTATGAACATAGTGGACCGTGTGTCCTTGTGGTATCGTAGAGCATCTTTTGGATATTTGCCCAGGAATGGTATAGCTGGGTCTTCAGGTAGAACTGTTTCCACTTTTCTAAGAAACTGCCAGATTGATTTCCAGAATGGTTGTACAAGTTTGCAATCCCACCAGCAACAGAGAAGAGCTGCCCTTTCTTCACATCCTTGTGGGCATGTGCTGAAAAAACTTGAGTTTTTGATCTTAGCCCTTCTGGTTGGTGTAAGGTGGAATCTCAGGATTGTTTTGGCTATCTTGTGGTTTCTTTTGTTGTTGTTGTCTTTTCATATGAATTTGAGAATTTCTCTTTCAAGATCCAAAAATTKCTGGAATGGGGTTTGGGGATTGCATTGAATCTGTAGATTGCTTTTGGTAAGATAACCATTTTCAATATGTTAATGCTACCAACCCATGAGCATGGGAGATCTTTCCATCTTCTGATATCTCCCTCAATTTCTTTCTTCAGGCAATTGAAATTCTTATTATATAGATTTTTCACTTGTTTGGTCAGAGTTACACCAAGATGTTTTATATTATTTGTGTCTATTGTAAAGGACGTTATTTCACTACTTTCTTTYTCAGCCTGTTTATCACTTAAAAAGGATATAAGGARATCCTTTAATCACTTATAAAGGTATAAATTTTATATCCAGCCACTTAGCTGAAGTTGTTTATCAGCTGCAAGAGTTCTCTGGTACAATTGTGGGGGTTGCTTAAACATACAATCATCTGTGAATAGTGATACCTTGACTTATTCCTTTCCAATTTTTATCCCCTTGATCTTCTTATGTTTTCTTATTGTTCTAGTTAAAACTATATTGAATAGATAGGGAGAGAGTGGGCAGCATTGTCTTGTCCCTGATTTTAGTGGGGTTGCTTCAGGTTTCTCTCCCTTTAATCTGATGTTGGCTAATTAGCTTGCTCCATATTGGTTTTATTATATTTAGGTATATGCCTTGAATTCCTGATTTCTCCAAGACTTTTAACATGAAGGGATGTTGGGTTTTGTAGAAGGCCTTTTCAGCATCCAATGAGATGATCATATTATTTTTTCATATACTGAACCATCTCTGCTTCCCTGGGATGAAGCCTGATTGATTATGGTGAATGATGTGATTGATGTATTCTTGGATACAGTTTGCAAGAATATTATTTTTGCATAGATGTTCATAAGTGAAATTGGTCTGCAGTTCTCTCTCTTTATTGAGTCTTTGTGTGGGTTAGGTATTAGGGTAACTGTAACATAATGAAATGAAAAAGTATCCAAATTAAAGCAATAAGCAATAAGTTGCTTCTATTTTGTGGAATAGTTTGAGGTATATGGTATTAGCTCTTATTTGAAAGTCTGCATCGTCTTGTCCAGGACTGAATTTTGGTTGGGAGGTTATTAGYRACTGCTTCTATTTTCTTAGGAGTTATGGTACTGCTTATATGGTTTACTTGATTTTGGTTTAACTTTTGTATGTGGTATCGGACTGGAAAATCATTCATTTCTTTTAGATTTTTCAGTTTAGTCAAGTATAGGGTTTTGAAATAAGATCCAATGATATTTTTAATTTCCTCAGGTTCTCTTGTTATGTCTCCCTTTTCATTTATGATTTTGTTAATTTGGATACTGTCACTGTGCCTTCTATTTAGCTTGACTAAGGGTTTGTCTATCTGAGTGATTTTCTCAAAGAACCAGATCTTGGTTTTGTTGCTCCATTTTATTGCTCTCTTTTGTTTCTAATTGATTGATTTTGGCCCTGAGTTTGACTCTTTACTGACATCTACTCACCTTGCATGTGTTTGCTTCTTTCATTCTAGAGCTTTCAGGTGTGCCATTAAGTTGCTAGTATGAGATCTCTCCAAATTCTTTATGAAGTCATGTAGTGCTATAAATTTTCTTCATAGAAATGTGTCCCATCAGTTGGGGTATATTGTGCCTTCATTTTCAATGAATTCTAGAAATACTTCATTTCTTCCCTGAATCATTGAGTAGGAGTTGTTTAGTTTCTATGAGTATGTGGGCTTTCTGTTGTTTCTGTTGTTGTTGGAGTCCAACCTTTATTCATGGTGATATCATAGGGTGCAAGGGTTGTTTCACTCTTCTTGTATCTGTTGAGGTTTGTTTTGTGTCCAATTATATGATCAGTTTTGGAGAAGGTTCTGTGAGGTGCTGAGAAGAAGGCATATTCTTTTGTTTTGGAATAGAAGACTCCATAGATATCTATTAAATCCATTTGGCTTATAACATCTATTAATGTCATTGTGTCTCTGTTTAGTTTCTATTTCAATGACCTGCACGTTGGTGAGAGTGGGGTGTTGAAGTCTCCCATTATTATTGTGTGGGATTCAATGTATGTTTTGAGTTTCTTTTATGAATGTGGGTGCCCTTGCACTTGGGGCAGAAATGTTTAGAATTAAATCTTCATCCTGGTGGATTTTTCCTTTGATGAGTATGAAGTGTCCTCTCCCATATCTTTTGATTACTTTTGGTTGGAAGTCTATTTTGTTAGATATTAGAATGGCTACTGCAGTATGTTTCTTGGGTCTGTTTGTCAGTTGTTTTCCAGACCTTTTCTGAGATGTGGTGTCTATCTTTGTTATTGAGGTGTGTTTCTTGTGTACATCAAAATGATGACTTCTGATTATGTGTCCAGTATATTAGCCTATGTCATTTTATTGGGGAATTGAGTCAATTGATTAATAACCAATGGTTGTTACTTCCTGTTATTTTGTTGTTGGAAGTGGTACTGYGTGTGTGTGATTTTCTACTTTTGGGTTGATGCTTAATTTCTCTGTGTTTTCTTGGATATAATTACCCTTCCTTGTGATGGAGTTTTCCTTCTAGTATCCTCTATAAGGCTGGATTAGTAGAAAGATATTGTTTAAATTTGGTTTTGTCATGTAATATTTTTGTTTCTCCATCTATGGTGATTGAGAGATTTGTTTGGTATAGTAGTCTTTCTGGTCTGGCATCTCTATGGGATTGGAGGGCAACTTGCAGATTAAAGAGTGCAGGTGAAAGTGGCAACAGGAAAGGAGTTGGAGCTCAGACAAAGCAGAGCAGAGCCCAGGTCTGCTGGGCTCTGTAGGGTTCCAGCTGGTAAGCGTATTGGAGCTGAGGTCTCACCTGTATTGCTRGTTAGAGCAGACCTCTTTGGAGAAGTCAGGGCTGTGAGGAGGCAGTATGAGCCTCCCCAAGTGCAGATGGACATGAGGACCAGAAGGGGAATTGCTGTAATTTGAAAATTAGCATGTGTTCAGTTTTATATTTGTGTGTCTGTGAGTGTGAGTGTGNGTGTGTGTGTGTGTGTGTGTGTGTGTGTGTGTGTGTGTGTGTGTGTGTAATTTAAACCCTATGTTAGGGTTCTATCACTGGGACAAAATACATGACATAAACAGCTTGAAGGAGGAAAGATTGGTTCAGGTTTCAGGAATTTAAATCCAGAGTTAACTGGTCCTTTTGATGAGGTCCTTTCCTTTCTAATAAGGAGCATGGGGAAGAAGAAACTCCTCATCTGCTAGTAGCCAGGACCCAGAAGGAAGATAAAATAAAATACAGTCAGGGTTCAGTAATCCCTTCAAATTGGGGCACCCAATGACCTAAATTGCTTCCCACAGACTCACCATAAAGCTGTGAGTAAACCCAGGAGCCTGTGAAGGATATTTAAAAAACAAATCACAGAAAACCTCATCTTCAAACTTTAGATAATTTTTAAGGACTCCATGATATCAAAAGTGAAGAAATCAAGGCCCTGCATTTATATTGTCAATACTGTATAACCTGAGAGGACCTGGAAAGAGTCTCGGGAAAGGGTTTTCTACAATCGCTTGGTTTGTGGGCACATTTATGGAAGGGTATCTTAATTAATTGATACAGGAAGATCCACCCAAGTGAGTTGAGTACCACTTCCTAGGTAGGGGCCTAAACTGGATGAGTGGAGGAACCCCTCTAAAGACATCAAGCAATCGAGAATGTGTGCACTCAATTCTCTCTGCTCTTGACTGGGCATGTGCTATGACTAGCTGTTTGATGTTCCTACCTTAACTYCCCCATAATGATGGAGTACAAATTGGAATTATAAGCTAAAATAAGCCCCTTTTTTCTCTATGCTGTTTTTGTCAACGTCTGTTATTATACCAACAAAATSAATTTATACTAGGGCTTTAATGTTAAATTATTATTAATATTATAGATATAAAACTTTTTGAAATGGTTCATGGATCTCCATAGGAAATTTTAAACTTTTGCAGGTCAGAGAAAGACAATGTAATATTCTGCTAATATTGTATATTAACAGAATACACAGCGACACAGTAAGATTATTATTCAGAGGCTCCAGCCTGGATTCTGCAATCTACAAAATAAGCCACCTGGAGTGAGCTACTTAGTTTGACTATACCTTTGTTTTACCCTCGGAGGTAAGAATGGTTTTTCTAGCATAAAGTCCCAAAGAAGCTAATGCTAATAAGTATCTGGGGAGGCATTAGGAAAAAATAAGATGCCAACTATTATGGTATTATCCTTGTCACCATTAAATAAATAACTGCAATGTGTGCTGAGGTCAACATGGAAAATTAGAAGATATAGGTCTAGATTTATAAAAAGAGTTTTAAGGAGCATATGGGAGAACAGAGAACTGTGCCAAGCACTGGAATCTATAAGCCATTGCTGAATGAACCCTCTGAGACTCTCTCTCCTTTTAAAAATACAAGCTACATTTCTGTAAATTTCTGGCATCTAGACTTCAATAAAACCATTTCATTTCCTACACACACACACACACACACACACACACACACACACCTTTAGTGAATGCATAGAAAGCAGATGAGTATAGTATAACATAAAGACACTACACAACATCATAAAACATTTCACGTATGTCAGAATTATATTAGGATTCAACAGCAGTAATAACACCCAAACTACCCATTGTATTGAGACTAAGGTATCCGACCCTCTTTTTAGGAAAGAGAGACAATTTAAAAGGCAAGCAATAATTATTTTCCAGTGTTGGAATGAATAGGCCATTTTCAAGTACCTTTGAGATGATGGATCAGTAAAGGACAAACATTCTTAAGGAAAACTATAGGTTCTGTTTAAGAAAGTAGTACTGAAAAAATTCACATTTATAGTCACCTGATTCTCCAAAAAATTGTTAACAATGTAGCTTAAAACTRTATTTCAGCATAAATAAAGAGTCCTGGGTTTTGAAGCTGACATAATGGTTAAGATTGAATTTCAGTTTTGTTGCCCCAGCAACTACACAGAAGTCTCTACTGTGATTTGGATTTCAGATCTGGATGTTTATATCAGAGGCAGTTAGACTTAGACAAATGCATTTAGATTCTGACACAGAAGATGCATTTCTTCCATCTCTGAATAAAGAACACAGAATACAAACAAAAATTAATGAAGCTATTATAGCTGTCCAGGCAATTATTGCTGATCCAAAGATAGATCACAGGCCGGAAAATGTTGGAAGATGAACAATTTAGGGTTTCAACTTCTCATCTATTTAATACAGTTGGAGCCTACGCAGTATTCTGGAATGTGCAAGGAAATAAAGTATTGTTTATTCCAGGAATAAATCTCCCGGAATTTGACCAGTTATTCATCCTATTTGTCTTTCTTCCTCTAATAAGTATTTGTGGAAAGTGAAGAGCATCATTAATAAATTTACAATATTAGGCACAAAGATACTCATGTTAGCTTTATCTACAGCACTTAAAGCTAGAGAAATTCAATGACAAAACTTCACAATAGTCATAGCCCAATTAATTGTTCAAAACAACCAAAAACCAGTTGAAAATGCTCTGTTGGCTCATCGAATATCCAGAGCCCCAAACCTCAAAGTCTTGAGTACATTTACATATTCTAAATCATAATCCTCAGAATAAGTCTTTGAGGCATTGCCTTTAGCTCCATTTTGGCATGGGGAAAGTGAATTCAGAAAGGCTTGGTGAAGTTATACCATGTGATTAATGTCATGCAGCTGGGAAGTAGTGACATTGGAATTCATGATACTTCTGCCAAGTCCAAATACTAAGACCAGCTCATGTTTTTCCTTTTATTTATTTTTCCTTGTCTATTGCAGAAATTCTCAACCTGTGGGTCACGACCTCTTTGGTTACCTAAAACCACCAGAAAACACAGATATTTACATTATAGTTTATAACAGAAGCAAAATTACAGTTACAAAGTAGCAATGATATACTTATGGTTGGGAGTCAACACAATATGAGGAATTGCATTAAAGGGTCTCACACTGGTCCATAGCTTACTGGGCCACCAAATGAAGTAGTTTTATCTATTTTTATTCTTTCACAGTTTCATACATATATTCATTATCAATTACCCTCTCTCATTCCATTTCCCTCTCCTATGAACCCTTCTTTTCCCAGATTATCTCTTTCCTACTTTTCTGTCTTCTTCCTCTCTGTAAGTCACTGAGTTTAAGTTGAGTTGCCTACATGACCATGGGTGGGATTTTATCTACTGGAGCATAGGCAACCTAACAATGGCCACACCCCTGAAGAGAATGACAATCTCCCCCTACCCCCAAGGCCATTAGGCAACTCGTCAGTGGGTATACCATGGAAGAAAGTGACACTAACGCCCAGAAACCATCCAGCGGCTGTCAATTGACCCTGGAAAGTCAGCCCATATGCTCTATGCTTGGCTGGTCTTGTAATCACAATTGTGCGAGCTCAGGATATAGTCACTATAGTGACTGTATCATATCTAGAAAATGTCTGTTACTGTACCCCTCACATTCTCTGGCTTTGACATTCTTTCTGCCACTGGGAGGTCATTACTAGGGATGTCTCATTTAGACTCAAGCACATCACTGTTCCTTATTTTTGACATTCTGATATAAGTCTTGCATTGGCTACCTTGGGCTTCAATAAGAAGCTTGTCTGACAATGCCTCAGTCCGGCATTCTCACAATATGAGCATTTCCAGATCTATAGTTTGTGGCAATTTGAATATGCTTGGCCCAGGGAGTGTAAATATAACAAGGTGTGGCCTTATTAGAGGAAGTGTGTCACTGTGGGAGTGAGCTTTGAGACTCTCCTCCTAGCTACTTGGGAGACAGTCTTCTCCTGGCTTCATTTGAATGAAGATGTAGAACTCTCAGCTCCTTCTTCACTATGACTGCCTGGACACTGTCATATTCCCTTCTTGATGATGACGAACTGAACCTCTGAACCTGTAAACCAGTCCCAATTAGATGTTGTCCTTTAAAAGAGTTTCCTTGGTCATGGTGTCTCTTTACAGCAATGGAAACCCTAACTAAGACAATAGGGGAAGCCCAGAATATTTCTAACCTAATTATTTCTGCCTTCACTTTCCCTTTCTTCTATATTTCCTTTCCTGATACCTGAATAATCATAATTTAATGTTCTTTTGCTTCTCCTAAATCATCTGAAATAATCACAGCATCTCTCTTCTGTCTCTGTTGTCCCACATCAATTTCTGGTGGTGTTGACGCCTAAAAGTACCTCAAACTGATGATCCTCTCGCTCTGCCTCCCAAGTGACAAGATAATGATCCATGGTATGCCGCCATGTCCACCTCCATCAATCTTATTACCTCTTAACTGGAGAATTGTAATAGTGTCTTCTTTTCTCATCRATTCCATTCTTTGTATGTCTCTAGTGCTAAGACCATCTCATAAATTCCATTCAAGCCCATCCATTGACTTACTTCCCTAAGTTCCACCAAGGAAAGGCTGGAAGTTTTAGTGGCTGGCTAAATGTCTCCCTATTCTGTCCCCACTCTGCTTTCACAGAATTTGTAGTCTTCAAGTGACTTCGAAAAGGCAACATGTTGCTTGCATCCTAAGGTTTTCTTCTTCCATGTTTACATCATGTCCTTATTAGAGAACTCCTCCTAATACTCAATGCCATTTTCCCACGTAAATGTAAACATTCTTCAGAACAACTCTACAATGAGTTTTAAAAAAAAAGTCACAGTGTGTATCCAAATGGTGAATGAGAATACATTTAATTAGCACTCTTTCCATTTTTTTAATTTCTTTTCTCCATTAATTTATTTATTTGATCATCTTACATCCCAATTGCTGMTGCCCCACTGGTTCCCCCTCAAGGAGTTCCTCCCCCATCCCTTTCTCCTCTGAGGGAGTGGTGACCCTTGTGTATCCCCCCACACMCCCTAGCATGTTAAGTCCCTRCAGTATTAGGCAAATTCTCTCTCCCACTGAAGCCAGGTACATCCTCACCCACTGAGGCCAGACAAGGCACCCCATCTGTGGAATAGATTCCACAGAGAGGCAACAACTTTAGGGACAGATCCTGCTACTGTTGTTGGAGGACCCTCAAGGAGACTGACCTGTATCTTTGCTACATAAGTGCTAGAGTGGAGGTTGTGTATGGTTTTGGTTGATGGCTGTCTCTGAGAACACCCAGAGATCCAGGTGAGTTAACTCTGATGGTCTGCCTGTGAAGTTYCTATCACCTCTGGGACCTTCAATCCTTCCCAAAACTCTTCCATAAAAGTACTCAAACTCCATTCAATGTTTGGCTATAGTATCTGCATCTGTTTTAGTGAGCTGCAAGATGGAGCATCTCAGAGACAGTTATCTAAGGTTCCTGTCATGTATGTCCTTTTGGTTCTGGGTTACCACACTCAGGATATTTTCTAGTTCCATGTATTTGCTTGAAAAATTCATGATACCCTTGTTTGTTATAGATGGATAGTATTTCATTGTGTAAATGAACCACATTTTCTGTATCCATTCTTGGTTGAGGGACATCTTGATTGTTTCCAGTTTCTGGCTATTACAAAGCTGCCATGAATGTGGTGGAATATGTGTCCTTATGATGTGGWAGGGCATTTTTGGGGGGTATAGCTGGGTCTTTGAGTAGAGCTACTTCCATTTTTCTGAGAAACTCCTAGCTTGATTGTACAAGAGTGGTTGTACAAGTTTATAATCCCACCAGCAATAAAGGAATGTTCCCTTTTCTCCACATCCTTAACAGCATGTGGGGTTGCTTGAGTTTTTTATCTTGGCCATTCTGATGGTGTAATAATAACTGTATTAAACAACATAAGAAAGGAAATAGAGTACCATTTAGAGTAATATAAAGTTTCTTTCACAGCTGTGAAAGGGGAGTCATTTTGTGTCCTTCCTAAGAGGTTAAGCACACAATTACAAAAGTTGTATGAGAAGCACCAAGTCTAATTATTAAAATAATACTAGCATCCAACCTAGTGGGCAAAGCTTATAATCCCAGCAACTCAAAAGGATCACAAGTTCAAGGTCTACCTGGACTCCAGAACAATTTCAAAACTTTCCTTAACAATTTACTGGGAGCTTGCCTTAAAATACAAAGTAAAAGAGTAAAAATAATAAAATAAAAAGTRTATATGTATGTGTGTGTGTGTTCTGTCACATATTTGGTATGTGAAGATATATATGTGTGTGTATGTATGTTACACATATGTACCATCTGCATATACACAAATATAAAATGACTTCAACATCATTATGTATGGAAGAAATGTAGCCCAAAACTTTAATGAACTCTTGCCACACACTGATGAGAATGAATAAAACYAAGAGTAATATCAAGGTTGAACAAAATATAGAGTCACTATATTTTGAAATTCTCACCATGGGAGACTGAAGGGCAATATCTAAGCTGAAAGAACACATGAATTGTATCATCATTCTTGATCCTACATATATTCTCAAAAATGAAATATGCATGTGTAATCAAGAGGCTCTGAACAAGAATTGTTGTAATRCAAGTAGTTATCAATTGCCTTAGTAAACAAACAATAGCAGAAATATCATGCAGTGAAGATAGTGAACCAGCTAGATATAGCCTCAACTCAAGGAATTTCAGCTACATTTATTAAGCAGAAGCCAGACGTAAAAGACTAAACAATGTAGTTTCATTTACATGCAGCCCTGAAACAGGCAAAAACAATCAATGGTGATAGAAATCAAAGCAGAATTGTCCCTGGCAGGGATACAAGGTATGAACCAATAGTAAGAGGTRCATGTTAGCTTTTTTGTGGTAAAATAAACACTTCGTGCCTTTTTTGATTTGACTCATCCATGCATGAATGTATGTATTTGAACAAATCCCAGACTTAATGCTTACTATCTCTCCAGTTTGCTATGTAAATATTATCTCAGAGAAAAACACTGGAAAAATGAACATGAATCAAAGTTATTAAAATGCTAGAGAACAATAGACTTTTTAAAGGTATTGCTGTAGAAGAAAATAATAGATTATGTCTCACTGCTTGGACCTTCCCCTTGTTCTTCATTTCTTTTGTCTCCACTTGACAGAGTTRAATGATTTTTGCATAGTGGAAAAATCATCACAGAAGGAACTCAAGCTCAACAGACAGACATGTTTTGTGACTTAGGGCAACTGACTCTCCCCAAAGAGACCTCCACTTGCTCAGAAAACTGTGACACTCAGATCAGACCATTTCTTAGGCCTCCTCTAGGTCTCACATTCTGTGTCTGACTCCAAATGGGAGTTCTGCAGCCCAATATAAAGAACATCACCCAGTGTTCCGTGGTGACATAATGAAAACATTTGGCACTGTCAGTAGACCTGCAATCTGGCAGATATTTGAGAATGTTGGACTGCCAAGAAAAGTTTACCAAGGTCATAAGCCTATTCCACAGTGATATATTGGTCATGCTGGTGTTGACAGCATCTCACATGATCCCTTCCCGATTGCTAGTGAAGTAAAGCAAGACGGCGAATGGGATCCAGGGATACCTAATTCTTTGTATGCAACACTCATGAGATTCAAGAAAGACTTGGAAGCTGATATTAGGATCTGTTCCCAGTCTTTTGGAAAACCTTTTCAACTCATTGGACCAAGCACTCAAGAGGGAATAAACAACCAATGTTCTAAATAAAAGTGTTTCTGTGAGCTTTAAAACTTGCAATACATTAAATAAACTCCCACTTTAAGGTTAACAGTGTTCAATTTGCAAAAAGAAAATATTAATTGAAGTTGAATACATTCAATAGCAATGTAAAGATGTTAAATGTTTTTCTACTGTATACCGTTATGTTCTCTCTACTTATTTCAGAGGGGAAAGAATAGCTTTGCCACCACCCAAAGCTATATAAACCCAATGCAAAAGTACACTGGGTTCTGTGGCAAAGACATTAGCTTATCCTCCGCTTGAGGGCTTTTCTCAGCCCTTCTCAGTAATAATTGACTATCCTGGGGTAGCCTACTTGATTATTCTTCATCTCCCAGGGCTTTTTTTAGCCCAAACATTAATCGGAACTTTTCCTTCCTAAAGCATTCATGGTTCATGACTAGTAATTAAAGAACACTTTAAAAACAAACCCAAAAGTGATTTCATAAAAGGAAAACAAATGGATTTCACATTTCACCACTGAACACATTTATCCTGGAGGCATTTTTAGTTCAAGAAATACATGCATATATCGTTTTCTGAAAAAAAAATGTAGAGGACTCCTTTGTTTTCTAAGAGGAAAATAACTTTCATTTTCTGTAGTATATATCCTAACTGCTCACTAATAAGAATAATTCTAAATGTATGAGAAAGAATTAGAGGGTGGAAAAACATAAAAGAAACATTTGATCTTCTTTCAACCTTGTTGCACAGGAAGTGATGTGGCACCAAATTAGATCAAAGCATGCTAAGCAAATCCTGAAGCATTGTGGGACGCAAGTAAGTTACACTCAAGTGCAACTACCAACACTAGAACTTTTTATCCGATATATTCTTTATTTACATTTCAAATGTTGTCCCCTTTCCTGGCCCCCCCAAAAGTCTCATAACCCATCTCCCCTCCCGCTGTTCCTCAATCAACCACCTCCCACTTCCCTGTCCTGGTATTCCCCTACACTGCTGCATCAAGCCTTCCCCAGACCAGGGGCCTCTCCTCCCTTTGATGTCCAACAAGGCCAACCTCTGCTGCCTATGTCTCTAGAGCCATGGGTAACTCCATGCATACTCTTTGGTTGATGGTTTTGTCCCTGGGAGCTCTGGGAATACTGGGTGGCTCATATTGTTGTTCCTCCTATGGTGCTGTAAACCCCTTTATCTCCTTGGGTCCTTTCTCTAGCTCCTCCATTGGGGACCTTATGCTCAGTCCAATGGCTGGCTGAGARTGGCCCCTTCTGTATTCCTCATGTACTAGCAGGGCCTCCCAGGTGACAGCTACATCTGGCTCCAGTCAGCAAGCACTTGAGGGAATCCACACTAGTGTCTGGATTTTGTAGCTGTATATGAGATGGATCCCTAGGTGGGGCAGACTCTGTCTCTGTATGGTCTTTCCCTTAGACTCTGTTCCACACTTTGTCTCTGTATCTCCTTCTGTGGGTATTTTGTTCCCCATTTTAAGAAGGACCAGAGTATCCATACTTTGTTCTTCCTTCTTCTTGGGCATCATTTGATCTGTGAATTGTGTCTTGGATATTCCAAGCTTCTGGGCTAACATCCACTTATTAGTAGTGCATACCATGAGTGTTCTTTTGTGGTTGGGTTACCTCACTCAGGATGATATTCCAGTTCAACCCACTTTCCTAATAATTTCATGAATTCATTGTTTTTAATAGCTGAGTACTATTCTAATGTGTAAATATACCACATTTTCTGTATCCATTCCTCCACTGAGGGACATCCCGGTTCTTTCCAGCTTCTGGCTATTATAAATAGGGCTGCTATGAACATAGTGGAGCATCTGTCCTTATTACATGCTGGGGAATCCTCTGGGTATATGCCCAGTGGTATAGCAAGATCCTCCGGTAGTATTATGCCCAATTTTCTGAGGAACCGCCAAACTGATTTCCAGAGTGATTGAACCAGCTTGCAATCCCACCAGCAGTGGAGGAGTGTTCCTCTTTTTCCACATCCTCACCAGCACTTGCTGTCCCAAGYTTTTTATCTTGGCCATTCTGACTCTTGAAGAAATGAGATATTTGGGTCTTATTATAATTTCAAAAAAACGAACAAAATTTTTACCAAGTACAATATTACAATTTCATATTTCACAAAACAGGGTCTATAACTTGTAGCAACCTTAGCAAAAYGAACTGTTAAAGCACAACTTATTTTTCTGCTAGGTGCTACTTGGAGGATTTATTATTTTTTACTTGTTTGTTTGCTCGGTGTTTGTTTCCACATAACCTAAGAGGCTTTTTGAATATATGTTGCTTGGTTCATAAAATATGTCTGTAAACCTTAGCAGGAACTCATTCAAAACAAATTTTCTTTAAGTTCTATTTCATTATTCTGTTCTGGACAGGATAAATGAATTTACTTCAATATCTGAGTCAGTAGTTCTCAACCTTCCTAAAGCTGGAGCCCTTAACACAGTTCCTTGTGTTGTAGAGATACCTCCCCCCCAAACATAAAATTATTTTCATTGCTACTTCATAACTGTTACTTTGCTACTGTTATGAATTGTAATGTAGATAGAGGTTTGGCAAAGGGGGTCACAATCCACAGGTTGAAAACCTCCGCTCCAAGTGATATTGGAAACATAGTTAACACTCTATTTCCCAGCATTGCTCACACCTGTAAGGAAGTGTAAAAYTTCCAGATTCAAAGCACAGTCTTGTTTGTTTGCCTTTTGTTTCTTTGTTTTAAAGTAAAACTTTAAGACTCTTATGAAGCCAGAGTCAATCAGAGGACTGAGAACAAAGACAGCAATAGAGACACCACGGTTCATGAGGATTCCCGGGAACAGGAAGATGACTTAGGAAGCTCCCACAATTATCATTTGCTAGTTGGTGATGCCCCCAAWAGAATCTGAAAATCAACATGTGCCAGAGAAGTCTCGGGATACGGTTTAATCCAGTTATTTATAGAATTCACCACTACATACTTGTAACCCCAACATCAATAATTAAGATTCTTATGAGGACATTTTTTGGTAGATATATTTGTATCAGCAAAAACATTTGAAATATTTCATCCTCACATTCCCAGCTGAAGTCAGACAAGGCAATA
>BDUI01006211.1:74304-88988 GCA_002335545.1 Apodemus speciosus
TCTGTCTGTCTTTCTGCTCTTGATTATGGATGAACACAAGCCTTTAAGGTCTCGCCTTCCCCAGAATAATGAACTGTAACATAAAACTGTAACTCAAATAATGTCTTTCTTCTCTTTTTTGGCTTTTGCCAGGTTATTAGTTATAGCAACAGGGATAAAACTAAAACAATAATGGGTTAATAATGGGTTCACAGTCAAGATTACAGCTGAAAACCATTGAGCCGCTGTTGCTTAGGTAAAAAGGAACAGATTTGTACCATGAAGTCTCTCAAGATATTGGGTTCATTTTATGATCATGCCAAACACATTGTAAGGTTTTCCTACACACTGTGGGAAAGAGCTAGTTTCTTAGACAGAAATCAAGTTGATCATGATGATGAATGAGAGGCACTGTTTTGTTTTATAAATACATCTGAAATGACCATCTTTATGTAGCAAATACAATAGTATTCCTCAAGGTGGTCTTTTAAGATCCTTTCTTCCAATATTTTGTTTTCTATCAGTCAACATCCGGAGGAGCTCTTGGGTGTCTTTCCTTTTAAGAGCTCACAGATGAAGATCATGGGTCTCTTAGTACATTGCTTAAGGCATCTGTATAGGAATCATCGGCCCATACAGCCTCAGAGTTACAAAAAGCCTTCAACTTAATCTAATCCAACTCCACATGAGTTTGCTTGGCATCATACGACCAAGTGAGAACCCAGCTTCTGTCTACATGAGTCAAGATGCCTTCTAATTTGGAAAAGAGGTCCCAACATAATCTTCCATTCTTTAGGGGGCAAAATCATCACATGCCAACCAATGCTTTAAATATACTCAAAGCAAACTTCTATAATTGTTACTTTTTGGTCCAGCGTTTGCCTTCCAAAGTGATATAAGAAAACCTGCATAAAAACAATTTAGAGAAAAAAAAAAACAATTTAGAGAAAGAAAAATGACTCATTGCTTCTGCAGACTGGTTCACTGTATCCCCAACTGAAATGAAGAGAAAATGCCTTTGCTGGTCATTGTCATCTGTACCCACCACAGGGAGACCTGCATTCCATGAAGAACATACATGGTTAATGAATATTTACGGTAAGTATASCAAAATGATAACCTCCCTTGTTATGGATTATATAAGACAAAAATAAAACAACTGTATTCTTAATACCAGAAACCATGATAGTAATTGATAATAAGTCACTGAGTTCTATATCTCTTGGAAAAAATGTTGTATATTCATTGAGATAGACAATATCCAAAGGACACTATATGGAGTACTAAATTACCAGATACAAAGAGAAACTTTGAAAGTGACAATTTGCATAGTATTATATAGGAGGGTGCCTAGAAGGGAGGAGCATTGAAATGTTGATCATCTCCCACCTTTATAGCTCCTACTTGGCAGGATTATGGTAAAATGTAAGCTCTATCTTTTAGCTATATTTTAATATACAGACTATATCACATCTCACTCCTTCCTAGATACTAAGGTGCTTACTTGATACATCACTATTTCCTTCCTTGATACTAAGGTGCTCTATCAGGAAAAGGTATTGAATACAAGCAGGAGAATCAAAGTTAAAACTCCAAGTCTGACATTTTCTGTGTCACAAGGCAAGTTCACTTCTCTTAAGCTCTCACTTGCTCAGAATTTCAGTCTCCTCTTTCACAAAGTGAACTGGAGACTGAAATAAGTTTTCATAAGTTTGGTCTGCCCACCAGCCTACTTGCCTTTTTCCTGTCTTCTTTTCTCCCTACCCTACCCCCATCTTTCTTTCCACCCAATTTCAATGACCTGTGTCCATCTCCTTCCATGGCTCTTACATCTATTGCCCTCAGAACCATCACTCAGCTTTTTTTCTATACAATTTGCTTGTATATTAATAATTCAACATATATGGAAATTTTAGAAAGGATTATGAACCAATTGTCATTAAACTTTTTCTGACTGCTGTCCATATGGTAGTTTTTAGAAATGCAGCCTAGGCATGTTTCTCACTGCTGAAAATTCTTCAATGGCTTCAGTTAGGATGAACAAACTCTAACAAAAGATATGTACCAGCTTCATCACTGTGGTGATTTGAATATATTTGGCCCAGAGAGTGGCACTATTAGAAGGTGTGGTCTTGTTGGAGTGGGTGTGGCCTTGTTGGAGTGGGTGTGGCCTTGTTAGGGTRGGTGTGGCCTTGTTGGAGGAAGTGTGTCACTGTGAGGGTGGGCTTTGAGACCCTCCCTCTAGCTACCTGGAAGACATTCTTCTCCAAACTGCCTTCAGATCAATAAATAAAACTCTTGGCTCTTTCCCCAGCACCATGTCTGCCTAGATACTGTCAAGCTCTTGCCATGATGATAATGAACTGACACTCTGAACCAGTATGTCAGCCTCAATTATATATTGTCCCTTATAAGAATTACCCCTTATAAGAATTACCTCGGTCATGGTGTCTCTTCTCAGCAATGAAAACCTAAAACAACTGTATTACCTCTGATTCTGCAATAGAGAGAAATACAGAATGTTTTGGCGTTAACTTGTTAACAACTAAATAGTGTTTCAAGTCTCAGTCTGGGCATTTCTTTCTAGAGGGTCACAGGTCTTCTTCATTCATTGTTTATAGAACTAAATTTGATCTATTTTATGTTATGTCTAGTATTTGGCGGAATTGTATAATACAGTTTCTTTTGATCAGTGACTGTGTGTTATACTCTAAAGGTCTTATCTATATGGGTGTTGTTTTAGGAATCATCATCAAGATATTGAAGATATATTAAAGATACTGAGCAGTATGAAGAAAGATGCTAGGCCACTGGAAACCTACCACCATGGCATTCCCAAACCTGTCAGAATGGATTGAAATAACCACCTGTGTTAAATACAAAAATAAGACATGTTAGCACATACCTTTAATCCCAGTACTCAGAAGACACAAGCAGGCAGATCTCTGTCACTTCAAGGCCAGATTGGTCTACATAGAAAGTTCTAGGGTAGCCAGGGCTATAAAACAGATCTAGTCTCAATTAAAAGAAAATGAAATTTTAATTTTAATCAACAAGTATTTTAATGTGATGTAATTATACTGTTTTTCTACATGTGTGCACGTGCGCACGCGCACACACACACACACACACACACACACACACACAAGTTGTTTCAAAATTCTAGGTCCTATATCCTTACTTGTGTCTGTTATCAAGACTTCTACCTATAGCACATCAGTAGAAGAGAACATAATTTTCTGTACATCTGCATAATTGTAGGAAAGGGTTTGGGCAGAAGCAGAACAAGATTGAAGAACAAGAGGATAACACAGTATGGCAATTTCTAAGTGGAAAAAGGAAAGATTCAATACAAGAGCAGTATTCTACTTCCTAGTTTTTTCCCTAGGGTAAAACATATTTAAACTAAGAAATGTTTAGTCTCTATAAAACTGTTCTGACTGTCTCTGGGTAAGAGGCCAAGGCCCCAGGTGATGACTATTCATGCAGAGAAATAAATACATGGAAGAGGGAGTGAAAGGAACTTCAGAAATGCTTAGAGAATAAAATCACATATGTTCCATCTTTTACTTTTAAGATCTAAATGGTGATGCCTTAAAAGGAATGTCTGAGTTTTTTTTTCCCTAGGAAATAGGGAAATCTGGAGAGAAACGTTCTGGAAAATTTGAAACACTAACATTGACTAGTTGAAAATGCAGATAGATTCAGTTTTGATTAAATAGTAGGCACATCATGAACATTAAAAGCCCGAGTTTTAGTTCACGGAGCTTTGACTTTTCTGAGTTGTTTACAGCAAAGGGACTCCAGACGTGCACACAGGAAAGCACCCAACAAATGCTCTACATGTGCCAGTTCATAGACGCATAATGAACTTATAAGCAAGCCATGTTGACAGCTTCATTGCTTTCAGTAAGACCCTGCAAACACTTGGATATATTATAGTAAACATCCCAGATTTCTTTTTCTACTTTTTGATCCCAACATTCTTGATAAGGGTGGGGAAGTAAAAATGGCACCCATTAAGAAAAGGCGTGTCCTCTCTTCTTAAATTAAATGAGTCTTTAGAGGATAATTCAAAAGGATTATTTATGGACTGTATGTAACTTCTATTGAATTCATGAATACTTTTCTCTGGTTGTTGTGATTTCTTTTTAATTGTGTGGCAGAAAGTTCTTTCCCCTTCTCAAAAGTGTTAAAATTGTTTATCGAATGCATCTGCTGCCTCCTATTCAGAATCTGCAACAGAACTTGTTTAGAAACCATTGCACACGGCACGCAGTGGAAATTTTGGACATGTCAGGAAAGTCCAATAGGGATATAGTCAAAAAGCCAGAAGGATTTTTTAGAAGTTAGGTTTTTATCAATAATCTTCATAACCACAAGAAAGAAATAATTACAAACAACCAGAAAAGCCACTTGATTGAACCCAATTCACACACAGCTCTTTCCCACAGCACCAATAGAAGATTCCAATCTCTATTAACACAGGTAACAGGTTTTTAAAAAAAACAAAAACAAAAACAAAAACAAAACTTGTATGAAACTCTAGGTGTATGCATTATCTCTCTTTCTTTCACAGGCTGCCAAGCTTCAGAAATATAGTTGTAGAAAACTCTTTTTCACATTGTGTAAGCACCTTTGTTGTTGTTGTTGTTAAGGATGCATGACTAATACATCCCAGGTCTGTTTAACCTACGCTGATTGCATTGATGTCTTTTTTCCTTCCATGGCAAGGAAAGCCATTTCCAAAAGCTTAGCAGCACTTGTGCGTCCCAGGCTTTCCTCTGCACACCCCTCCTTGTGACCTCCTGGACACTCACCAACCTGTGTGGTTCTAGGGCTACTGCTGTCAATGCATGTGGCCTTGAATTGCGGGATTCTCKCCACATTGTTAGTTTATGTGCCTGCAACACCCCCGCAGGCCTTAAAAGGTTGACTTTGGCTGTGGGACAGGAATCATTGCATCCATGTGGAATTGGATGAAAAGGGAAGCTTCTAACAAAGAACTAAACATAAATCAAGGAGGGGTGGGGGGCAAAGCAGAATGTTGTAGATTAGAGTCTCGGCTGAATGCACTTTATATGTTATACCAAAACACTCGAGTCTGGGGTTGAAATGTTTAGTTATCACTTCACTCAAGTTAAAGAAACTCATGCCCATTGAGTTTGATGGTTGGATTAAATGCCAGGTACACGAAAGCACAGTTCTCCTCTACAATGTGAAGAAGTGTCTTTTGCTTTGCCATTCTCATCTGTTTGAACTAAATGAGATTTCCTTTGGACCACAGACATACTCTAAGTCACTTCAAAGGTTAAACTAAAATATTCCTAGTACAGCTCGCTTTCCTTTTGAGAGGCAAGAAAACGTGGCAAATTCTACCAACCGCAGCTTTATTATTATTACTATCATCAGCAGCATTATTATTATTGTCATTACCATTKAATAAGGGCCTTGGAAGTTTAAATTTAATAAGGGCATAGATGAAAAGAATTTGAAGTTCATGGCATCTACAAATGGATATGAAGATAAGTGAAAATGAGCCCCTTATAAGCAGAGAGATTGCAATAGTTCTTCATGGAGGTTTTGGGCTCTTTCACTCTATCTCCTGATTGGGCCTGGGGCAGCAAATGATAGTGATCGGTACAATCTTACTCCGTGAGTATTAACTATAACTATTTCTGCCTATTCTGTATTAGATTAGAAGAAACAGATATCTCACCAATACAAAAGGACAACATCAATAGACATGCTAATATTGAAAAGGAAATTTTGCAGGGCCCTACCCCTAGACAATGAGCTGGAGGCAACTAATACTAGAATAGGAGTAAACATTCCTCAGGGAGAAGCCCCTAATTCATTACCCAATACCAAGTAATCAGCTCTGAATTTGTACATATAAGCAACCCTGAAAAGACTCAGTGGGTTGTATTCATGTACTGTGTGTGTGTGTGTGTGTGTGTGTGTGTGTGTGTGTGTGTGTGTGTGTGTAAAAAATAACAATTGAAGAACAGAAGGCCGGTAATATGAGAGGTACCAAATATGGAGAGGAAATGGGAGACATTGGAGGAAAGAAGGCAATGGAGAGAAGTATTTTATTTTCAAGAAGGAGAGCAGGGAAGAGGGGGGAGCTGTGTGAGGGGGGACCGAGAGGATGGGGGCTGATATTGGGAAGTAATGTGAATAAATAAATAAATAAATAAATAAATAAATAAATAAATAAACTAAATAAAAACTTGTTTCCGATCTCAACGTGTGATCCAGTGCTCAGAGACATCATAGACATATAGGCACATGAATAAAGTATAAATTCTCCAACTCTATCCAAGGTTTCCAAAAATGAGCCGAGAACTCTGTGGATTTTACTAGCCCTCTATCTCCCTGAARGTGCCTGCCCACAGGTGAGAATTACTAGAAAGTCAACACCTAGAGTGCCACTCACTCTCACTCCCACCTATTAAGAGTTTCTCCCCCACCCCACCCCCATCCCCACTAAAGAAAAAGCCATTTACAGTAAATTCAAACAATAGACATTCAAGCTTTTGACTATTCAAAAGTAATGTGTAGTTCAGAGAATCTATATGTCACCACATAAATGAAATCCTTGCTGCCTAGCAATTCATGCTAAATACTTATAATGTACACAATGGTCTGCCACGTGACCCATCACGTTTTCTGTGACTCCAATGTCAAAGCCTAGTATGAGAGCCTTAGGGACTATGGCCAAAAATTCTGGAAGGCTTCTTTGGATCAATATAGCGAGACTGGGTAAATTATTTGTTTTCTTCCATTGCTTAGTATAAGCATAGTATTTTCTCATATATAGATAGAGCTTTACTCCTCAGAGACTATGTAACTCAGATAATACTGAGAAGCCATATACATGTAATAAACAAAACCATACAGGCTGCATTAGCAGGAATACTGKCAGAGTTTTCTTGGTGAGTTCATAGCTTTTGTCTTGCTTAGTGAAAAATCAGTAATAAAATTCAGAGTCATTACTTTGCTATGCACTTCAATGAACAATGTGTGCRGATGAACGCTTAGTGTTGAAGAGGACTTTGAATTATTCCAAAGATTTCTCCCAGGTCATTGTGGGGGTTATCTCCTCTGCAAAAAGAATGTAAGTGTTCCTCCTTGTGCAGCAATACGAAAAGGAATGCTTTCTGTTGTATAGACTGTCTCAGAAATAAATGTGCCAGGAAGTAACTACTTAGAGTACATTCTTTATCCACATCACCAACGGGACACTGATTTTGGTTAAACTTGAAAAAATTTGAACTTCCAAAGGAAAACTCAACAATCAGCGAGTTGGCAGCACAGGTAGGAAGGCAAGGCCCAGCCATTACACGGATGCTTGGCAAGGCGATGCTCTTCCAAAATGGAGGCACAAAACGTTTCATCCCAAATTGACACCTACTCTGGGGAGGGGGCTCATATTTGAAGTATGACTCTGGGTTCTTCATCTAGAATATAAATCCTAACCCAATATTCTAGGACAGCTCACAAGCCAGCTCAGACACTCCTGAAGGCATCACTGAATCAACAGGAAGCAGAACACTCTTTCATCCTGTGCTTGAGGTCAAGCARAAGTTAAAGCCAACAGCTCTGGTGGAATGTTCTCTCACATGCCCTGGTCTCTCTATATTGGTGCTTTCAAGAAACAGTGGTGAACACGGGGCTTTCCTTACTCCTTTCTCTCTCTCTCTCTCTCTCTCTCTCTCTCTCTCTCTCTCTCTCTCTCTCTCTCTCTCTCTTCTTGCCTCTCAGGGTCAGAGAAAACATGTCCTCCAAGAAATGAACCCTCACCAGGCCTCCTTGCCCTCACTTGTAGCCATCACTCTTGCTAACACCCTGAGGTTAAAATATTATTATGACACTCTCTGTTTCCCTCCCTGCCACCCTGCAAAACCTCCCACAGAACCCTCCTGATTCTTTTTCAAATCCATGGCCTCTTTGTCATTTCTAATTATTACACAATATGTATATGTATATGTATATGCATATGCATATGTATATGTATATGTATATGTTTGTGTGTGTGGATTTTTTTCTAAATACATAAGTTCAACAGTCTCATTCTGTATAATGTTATTTGTGTGTATCTTACTAAGTAATCCAAAGCAATTTCTAAGGGAAATTATATGTATATGTATTATGTATATGTAAGTATAACCTGTTGCATCCATTTTTGTTCTTTGTGTAGATTTAAGGGCTGACCGCTTTGTACTGGGTAACCCCTCAGGGGCTTCCTCTTTGGGAAGGGCTAATTCTCCCTCTCTACAGTCATTGGTTGCCTATAGTTCTTTATCTGGGATTTTACTCCTTCCACGTTAATATGTCTAGTGACACTGCCTTTGTCCAGGCCTTGTTTAGGTATCCATCTCTAGGATAATTGCCTCACAGCTGACTTCTTGGCATTCTTTCTGCCCCCTCTTCCACAATGTTCTCTGAGCCATAGAAGCAGAAGCTATGCCACCATCATATCACTTGGGACTGGGATCCCCACATTTTGTCCAGTGGTGGCTTTCTATAATGGTCCCCATACGATGTAAAGAGATTTCTGTTGAGAAGTGAGAATGACACTTATCTGTGGGTATAAGCAAAATATTTGAATGTAGTTAGGAAACTATACTGTCAAAGAAAATAATCACAAAGGCTTGTTTTTCTTATAACAATCAAATTGATATTGATCACATATCTTTCAACTATATATTAATCTTTTTAAGCTTTACAGTTTATGAAAACAGCAATAAAATTCACAAAAGCAACAGCATAGGACAATTACAAAATCTAAAATGGTAATCATCAAATTACTTTGTGGAAAACTGTATTGGCCCAAGGAAACCACAGCTGTTTTTAAAGTTTATCAAAAGATTCAATTGTCTGGCCCGAAAAATAAAATCTCAGAATAATCAAGCCTTAGTTTATCCAAGTTCAAAAGGCTTTCCCAACTCCTCACCATCATTCCACTTCAAAAATACGTAACTACTTAAGTGGCCAGTAAAACTTGAATGTGTGACATCAATGAGTCTGCTCCAAGATGCAATAGCAGGGCCGAATGATGCACATTGTCCTTATTTATTAACTGTGATGTAACTGGAGAYGGTAGTSAGAGGCAAGAATGTGTGGCCGTCTCTTCCCACTATCTGACACATGCAAAGCAGGTGCCCTTTTATTCATTACAATCACATTGAAAGGGATTATTTTTATCATGTGTTTTTATGTATCTAAGAAACCAGACACAGCAGCAGAATAATATGCCAAACAGAAGAATGTAGTATGACAGATTCAAATATTTTGCACCAGAGGGAGCCTTGCAGTGCCCTGTTTCCCAATGGGTTTATTTCGAAATAGGGCTTTCTCTAAACCAAGATACGTTTTTTTTTTTTTTTCTTTTTTTTTTTTTTTTTTTCTGAACAGAAACCCAGATCCATGAAGCTCTTCTCATCAGCGTGTTTACTGCCCTAGCATCCAATAGAACAAGAATAATCCCCAGCCCATGGCRCTGCTCTTGCCTTTGCTTCTGTTATCATTTCACCAGTCACATAAACAAACCCACCTTGTCCATAAGGCAATCGCAATAGCAGACGCATATTTCACGTGCTCTGTTTTCTGTAAGTTCTGCATGGTCGATGAAGTTGCCATTTACAGAAGAGAGCACTGGCATCATCAGAACCTAAATGGAAGCCTTCTACTGCTCGAATTATTCCCTCTGCCTTGTCTCCTAATGGCATTCATGTGTTAACTCTAGCACTGGCCCTGAGTTCAGTATTTTGAATTGCCTTTGAGAGAAGAAGAAAAACTGATTATGCACTATTTGTTCATGGGTGCATTCCTATTAAACTCCTAGAAATGTTCTACCAAAAATGAAAATATGGCTTGGTAGTATGTTTTCCCTTTTTGATATCATATAGAAATGGGCCAATCCCTAGTAGGTATTCCACAACAAAAGAGAAAGTAAATGAAGGGGCTAAAGGCTTACAGCACAAGCATTCGGAGCCCTGCACTCTTGAAAATGCCTAGCATGGGGAAATGTTTCTATGTCCTAGTGCTGGAGAGGCAGAGGCAGGTGGCTTCCTGGAGAGCATAAGACAGCCAGCCTGGAAGCATCGACGAGCTCTAGATTCAGTGAGAAAACTTCTGTAAACCAATAGGGTGCAGAGGAATTAAAGGAGACATCCTGGGTCAACATCTGACTTACACATGCATACGTATACACATACACATATACACATCAGCATAAACATAATATGCACATGCACACACAAATACACACACACACACACACACACACACACATATAGAATGAATGAATAACTACCTAAATGAATGAATGCAAGAACACACTAGACGCAAACTATCATACACATAAAAGGCTAAGGGCCTCTGGCTTTTCTGGTTTAAAACAAGTGCCAAACACATGTATCCCACATATGTTTCTCTGTATAATCTTCCCACGCCCATCCTCTCCTTAATGACTTGCTTTTCCTGAAGGGAACAATTGTAGATAAATACCAGGTGAAATCTGGTGCCTGAATAAAGTTCTGGAAGTGATTTTTTTGAGGTGCCAGAAGCTCCCACACATTGAGGGACCTCCCACCAGCAATTTTCTTGGGGGCAGAGTCCAAATAAGAAGGTTTAGTGAAGCCTGCTCCCTGGAATGCCATCTAGTCACCCATCTTAATCTAGTGTTAGTTTAAGGAGTTATGCAGAGCGGCCCTTTCTGGTTTCCTAAAGAGGAAGAGGTGAATTGAAAGCAGATCATCTCTTGAGATCCCGTGGGGAAACTGCAGGGCATAGAGGATGCCATCCTTTTTGGCAGGAACACAGTAAGTGCAGTTGCAAACCATTCACGCCATGTTGATAGAGTCTTAAGTCAAATAAACTTTAAAGGAGCAATAAAAATGATGGAGGAGAGCTACAAACCAATGGGTTACTATACAAAAGACACTAGGTTTCTTCTAACATTCTGGAGCCCTCCAATACCACAAAACATAGTTTAGCCTTTAGAGAAAGCTTCCAGGCACAGGGATAAAGATATTGATACCTTGAGGTCAGTTTGGGTCAACTAAGGCAACAAAGCCCAAATGATATGCACAAAAATACGTGAACAGTTTTTTTAATGGCTTGCAGTAGAGACCTTGGTGGCAGATGTAAAATGTTCAGGGAAGCAAGTCCAGGAAGATGAAAGAGAACAATGGCTATGTAACTATCACCCTTTTCAAAGTATAACACCAGTTCATCTCTGTGGCCTCACTTTCTCATTTTCCCAGTCTGGTTGCCCTACCTCTCCTCCATCCTGTGGGTCCCCTAACTTTTTCAGAAGCATCTATCTTATGCTTAGCCATTGCTATATTCTCTAACTTACCCTAATGATCAGGAAGTCCCCATAGAACAATGTTCAGTATCAATCACGATGTGACAGTGGAAGTCACCTGTCTTAGTTTCTGTTGCTGTAAATAGACACCATGACCATCGCAGCTCTTTTTTTTTCTTTTCTTTATGTACATTACATCCCATCTACACTTTTCCCTACTTTCACTCTTCTCCTCCCCACATCTCCCCTATTTCCCAGATCCACTCCTCCTCCTGTTCCCTTAAAAAATAAAATAAAATAATAAAATAAAATAAAATAAAATAAAATAAAAAGAGCAGGCCTCCCAGGGACCTGCTAAACATGCCGCAACAAATTACGATAAAACCAGGCACAAATCCTCATATCAAAACTGGATGAGGGAGGTGGGTGGAAGGAGAGAGTAGTGGAGAGAAATTGAAATTGTGGAACTTTGAGGGGAGAGTTGATGTAGAAACCTAGTGCAGTGGAAACTCCCTGGAATCTAAGAGAATAACCCTAGTGAAGTCTCATGAATAATGCAGATATGGAGCCAGAACTATTCATCTTCTATGATCAGGCAGGGCTCCCAGCAGTGGGTGTGGGACATCAACCCAGCCACAAAACCTTCGACCTACAATATGTCCTGCCTGTAAGATGTGACAGGGTAATGGTGTCAGAGAACTTGTGGAAGTGACCACAACAACTCTTATAAAGAAGAGCATTTAATCGGGGATTCAGAGATTTAGTCCATAGTGTAATGGTGGGAAGCGTGGCAGCACAGAGGCAGACATGTGCTGGAGAAGTTGCTGAGAGTTCTACATCTGTCTCAGCAGGCAGGAGGAAGAGAGAGTGAACCACTTGGTCTAGTTCGAGCTCCTGGAACCTCAAGCCTGGCCATAATGACATATTTCCTCTAACAATGCCATACCTATTCCAACAAGGCCACACTTCCTAATAGTCTCACTCCCTGGGATTCTATGGGGGCCATTTTCATTCAAACCATCAAACGCCCCATGGCAAAACCTGAGCTCAGATGATACAATGGCTCTATGGTTTCAGAGCAAACTCATTCTGTCTGTAGACAAAGCTTTTGACTTTTGCAAACGTCTCCTGCCTAACCATTGAACTCTAGTGATATAAAATGAGAAATTATGAGAATAAGTGGCCAAATGATTTYGTTACCAAGAATAAATTAGATGTTTTCTATATAGTAAATCTCAAGCAGTTATGATAATAGAGAAGCACAGAGTTAGTTGCTCATTGACTCTCACAATTGTCCAACATTTTCTAAAGGCATTTTAAAGTATATTGTACCAAAGAGGTATCTCTATTCTGGAATGTTCTTTCTGAATTATTTCTCTAACACTCTCCAAAATATAATTCTCGAGAACACAGCCAAATTTGTTTATATTTTATATACCTCTGTATATGTAGGCCAACATGCACAAAGAGGCAACTAGAAAACTAAGGCTAGAACCAAAAAGGATTTATTTTTTAGAAAGTAGCAAACACCAGTACTTCCACTCACTCACACAAACATCCACATTAGCTGCAAAGGAGGTAAAAATATATTCTATAGGTAAAATTATATAGATAAAAATCACTTTGTGACTAGTAAATGTTATTGGCTTTAATAGTGAATAGATTGTGGAAGGCAGGTGCCAGACAGACACACACAGTTTTCTGAATATTCTCACTATAAAGTTAGGTGTACATAACAACATTCTACCATCAAATACAAGAAGGTGTAAGGACAGGTCATTTATATGTTGCATGGGAGATGCTGCTACACATCACTCAATTTGCTCTCAAAGATTCATGAGATTATCTCTACAACTCATTATTAGCATCCTCAAGCATAGTATTTCCACTTCTTTAATGTGGCTGAAAGTGTCTTGATGTGCAAATACAATGCTACATATAACTGGCTTTGAAAATGGAAAAAGTTAAGAGTACCATCTTCAAAATACTAGGTGAGCATGGACTTCTGGCTCATAAATAAAGGTTTGTTTGGCTGGTGGTACTCTTTCGCTGGTTTTGTTTGTTTGGTTGGTTGGTTTTTGCTTGCTTCTTTGCTTGATTTCTTCTTTGTGAGACACAATATTGCTGTTTATCACATGCTGGATGCTGGCCTCTCTCTCTCTCTCTCTCATGATCCTCCTGCCTTAGTCTTGTAAGTGCTGAAATTGCACCATGACCAGCAAGCCAAATGTTTGATTGACTAGCCAATCACGTGGAAAGAAAACCAATAGAAGAGAACAGTTGATGAGGTTTGCGAAATTTCTGTTGCTGTCAACAGTTTCCTCCCAGACTGGAACATTTCCATCCTGTAGGAAAGCTCTTTACACAAGAAGGTAAAGGACTCAAACTAGCTCTAGGAAGTCCCTAAAACTGACCAGATTCCCAGATGTTCTCCCTCCCAGAGCCAAGCTGCTGAGAGTCAGTCACTCTTAGGCAAGCAGAGCTGCAAATAAAACTCTAAGATCAGACCAGCCATCTAGAAGAAGCAGAAAACAACAAAGATGCCTGGAAGATGTTTAGAGCAACTGAGTCACTTGGAAGGGTCACTCACCAACCTGTTAAGCTGAGTACAGGCTATGCAGTGTGCTCCAAGTTCCCAACTTAAGTGAACTGACACCCATGCTGGAATGGCCTCTGGTTATGCAGCTGTCTTTGAATCATTTCTGCTATTGTAAGTAACCCCTCATTTGTATTCCTGTAATTAACCCCAATAAAATAAAATTTACTGGTTAACCAAGGTGACTTTGATGATATCTGTACTTTGGTTTATTGTGAGCTCTTTATCTGCAGTAACAAGATGTGTGGAAAAGTTTTGTCAAACAATAACTGTATGGGTGGAGTGTTTGAAATAAACACAAAAAAAAAATGTATTGTGGCAGATGTCCACCTAACGGAGAGACCCTTGAAGGGTGAGTTCTTAGTAACTGAGTGGACAAGATGAAAAGTTTGTTGGTTTCAGCTTGCCTCTTTCCAAAGTCTGCTCTTTGGATGTTCACTAGCCTAATGAAAATGGTGGCAAGGTGACACTGGGTTTTTAAGGAAGCTCAGTGAGGATGTTCTTGCTATTATCAAACATTCTACATGGCGGCGACAAGGACCAAGCATGTGTTCCAATGCTGTTCCACGACAAATGGAAGGGGAAATGCATTAAGTCGAACGACTGGATCCGCCTTCATGACAGTGTAGCCTTTCTACCTAACTGAAATACACGTTTACTTCAGAATTTACTTTACATTTATAGTATTTTCATAATACCTGGAGAGATGGCTCAGCAGTTAAGAGCACTGACTGCTCTTCCAGAGGTCCTGAGTTCAATTCCCAGCAACCACATGGTGGCTCACAACCATCT
>BDUI01006214.1:57977-73136 GCA_002335545.1 Apodemus speciosus
TCTGGAATATAATTACGTGTGGGATTTTCTTTCTGAACGTAATTTCAGCCTTACCAGAAAGGTTAGGAGATTGTAGAAAATTCCCAGGTGCCTCTCATACAATTCTTCAGAGTTAATGTTTTTGCCACATGGGCTCTACTTCTATATGTTTCTCTCTCTCTACTTATTTATTTATTTATTTATTTATTTATTTATTTATTTATTTATTTATTTTGGTTTTTTCAAGACAGGGTTTCTCTGTATAGCCCTGGCTGTCCTGGAACTCACTCTGTAAACCAGGCTGGCCTCGAACTCAGAAATCCCGCCTGCCTCTACCTTCCAAGTGCGAGGATTAAAGGCGTGCGCCGCCGCCGCCGCCGCCGCCACCCGGCTCTCTACATATTTATTTATATCTCTTAACTGTTTGAGTAAGTTGCAGACAGTAGTCTTTTATACAACATCTTTAATATCTAATTCTTAAAGCCAAGACTCAGTCTTATATGGTCATGATACAATTTTCAGAACTTAAAATTTAACTTTAATATAGTACATAGTATTTTTAGTACATTGTGTGGACATCTTGATTAATCATTYGTCAAAGAGTTGAGGTTAAAACGTTAGGTACTTGGTCCRCTTATGTCTCAGAAATGCATGACAGACAATTTTCATAATTTATTAGCTCCTCTCCTCTAATGATCTAGCAGCTGTCTTTACGGATGGGGTTGCTTCCTGCTCCTGTACAAAGTGTGGTTTGGTTTTGTTCCAAGGTGACTTTCTCCAGTTCTCCTAAACCCTGGGTACCCTTGGTAGTGCTCATCACCAATGCAACCCCAAGGATGGATGCCTGATGCCCTGGCCCAGGTTGGGAAAAGGCTGCAGTGTTCTTTCTGGGCACAGGGGAGAAGTTTCAGTTAGGGTCACTAGAGCCTCACATCAGAGGCTCACGTTGTTAAAATGTGGCACCTCGGATATTATTTATAGGCTTAAGGATTTACCATGACAGTAATGAGCCAAAGACTAGATTTGAGGTAGAAGAACCTAAGTGATRGTTCAGARGAGGAACTGAATTAAGCTCAATGCTAAATTGGAAACAAAAATAGTTTAAAAACAAATCAGCTGTTTAATTTTAGCATCCACTCAGTCATGCATTCAAACTGATTTTCTTTAAACAGCAAAATAAAAATGTTCAAACATTTTCCCTTTCATTAAACCTGTAGCACACATCCCAAGGATGCTGGGTTCTCGCAGCAAGCTTGTCATCATGAGAAACTCACTTTACAGAAGTCAGCGCCTGCCTGCCCCCTCCCTCCCTCCCTCCCTCCCTCCCTCCCTCCCTCGTCCTCTCTTCCTTCATAGTCGCTGTGATACTCATATCAGTGTAACTAGCAATGTAGCTAATATTGTGCCTTGCCTGGGAGCTGGTGTTGTTAGTCAAATAGGTAAAACAAAGACCTAAAACATACTCCACGCAAGGAAAGTACCAGACCTTCARTGTTATTTATGATTTTTAAAAATAACTTAGGAAACTTAAATAATATTCCATTTATCTTCATCTATTTCCCTACTCCACTCCTACATAAAGACAGCTTGGTATTTCTACATAAAGGACAGCTTGTCAGTCTTCTTGATTTAAAAAACAAACAAACAAACAAACAAACAAAAAACGCTTAGGCTCACTCCGGGGTAAGTCATGTGTGCTCTGGAGACCAGAATAGTAGAGTATAACCTTTTAAAGGCAGCTGGTTCTGTCTTTCTCCTCCAACTCTCTCCAAATATTAGACAGCAATAAGGAAAAGTCTCTGTAGTTATCAGTGTTACTCACTGTCTGAAATAGAAAACTCTAAAACTGTCTGAAATAGAGATCGACCATGAAAACCTATAGACTTAATGGATTTGGGCATATATTTACTCCATGTTTTTAGCAAGTTTAACCCTTAAATTTGCGTTTTATGAAACTAAATGCAAGCAGTGTCATCCATCCTGTATACAATGACATGAACATGAGCATGTGGGTGTGTCCTCTGAAGACATGAAGACAGAAATCTTACTCTTTGGTAGTACTGAAGGAGAGAACAGATCAGAAATATGAGACCGTTCTTCTCATGAATCCAGGTTTGGGGTTTTCATCCTCATTGTTGATTTGTATTTGAGGGTTAGAGGGCATGCAGCTGACAAGCAGTGATGTTTTTCTCTTGGGCTTCCTTCCTTCCTTCCTTCCTTCCTTCCTTCCTTCCTTCCTTCCTTCCTTCCTTTTCCCTTCTCCCTCTACTTCCTTAGTGCTGGGATTCTAAACCTGTGCCACCATACCCAGCTTTCTTGAATTTATCTTTAATTTTTTTAATTAAAAAATATTTGATATCTATGAGTGTCTTGTCTGCATGTAGGTCTCTGTACCACATGCATGCCTGATGCCTACAGAGACTGGAAAATAGTGTTAGATCTTCAAAAACTGGAGTCACAGACAGTTGTTAGCCACCATTGGGTGCTGGGAATTGACCCTGGGTTTTCTGCAAAGAGTACCCAGTGCTCATAACTGCTGGGCCATCTCTCCAGGCTCCCCCCTACCCCACCACCAATAAACATGATGTCATGTGTCTCGGGCTTACTACATAGCTGAGGCTGAATTGAGTGTTAAGATTACAGATACGTTCACCAAACCTGGTGTATGCAGGCCTGGGGATCAGACCCATAGCTTTGTTTGTGTTGGGCAAACACTCAACTGAATAATTGCCCCAGCTTCTTGAGTTTCAGTTTTTCTTTCCCCTGTCTTGTCTATGGTGTGCTCTACTTTGCTGATATTTGTTAAAATCAGTGCATTGTAACATTGGACTCCTGAGGTACACAAGTAGGCCATAAAAAGAAGAGATTATATATTGAGGCTGTTTATCAGTCTGAATGAAAACTGGGGAGTCTGGGGATATAGCTCAGTTGGCAAGGCTGACAGGGACAGGTTTTGCTAATGAAGATGCCAAAATCAGGAAGTCATGCTAGGCCGAGTAAGGCCCCAGAAGAGAACTGCTGTATTTATTGCCCACCTGATAGACTGCTGACCAGTTACCTTTTCTTGGGATGTAGGTCTTGGTGATGCCCTCTTAGTAAGTAGAAGTGACACTTAACAAACCAGGCTGCCATTGCGTAGGTTTCCAGAAGTTTATAGATGTGTAGGCTTCTGGCCTTTGTGTGTGCTTTTATAAGGCCATTTGGTATATAAGCTGGAAGAGGCTGTCAGAGTTGAGAAGAAGAACCTTTGACTAGATGCATGAGGCCCCTGGAAAGCTTAGGCGACTTGTTTCGCCTTTCCTGATTATTAAAATAGAATTTCAAATGAAGTTACCGAACTTGGTCCTGAKCTATTTGTCTTGTACAAGTAATCAGTAAAGACTGATTATGGATTTTCTCACAGTAACATGATAGTGATTGAAATCCAGTATTAAGCCCAAATTATGACAGTACCAGTTACCATATCATGTAGATGTGGTAGAATAAAGATGATTTTATATAAACTAAATTGCAATAATTACAGAAATCCAGAGTTATTGGCAGTTATGAGAGCAAGAGAGTCAACTGTCATAAGCACTGACTACAGTTGCTTGGCAGACATCTGTCTCAGAGACGCTGGTGATGATTGTGGTCAGGGTCTGCAGCAGTGAGAGGAACCTTGACTTCATTTCTGCGTGTGGGTCAGAGCTTCTTCCCTCCCTTGTAGGGACCACTGTGCCTATATGTGCAGAGTAGGAGAAGCACATCCTTCTGGTAATAAGGTACTCTGTGGAAGAGCAGAAATAATCTTCACACTTGACAGTCACGGTGGGAGATAGTGTTAGGATTATAGGCAGGTTTCTCTGGCTCACAGTCCATCCAGCACTACAGAGAGTTCCAGCTGAGAACCAGGAAGTTCCTTTACCCTCTGTGTTGGTTTTACGATTTTTGAGATTCAGGAAATAATCCCTCCCATGTAGCCTTGCAGAAATTGAGTTAACGTGTGAAATGTTTAGAAGGTATGTGTTAATAATATGTACTTTATGTTAGCATTCAGTTGCTGTTACTGCAGAAATGTAACAAAGGGAGCCTCTTAAATTAAATATCTTCCTACTTTGATGAATGGTTTTAAAAGTTATGTTGGAAAAGCCATGCATGATGACACACACCTTCAATTCCGACTCTACTAAGGAGATAGGAATGAAGAACCTCTGTAAGTTTAGGCCAGACTGGTCTATCTAGCAAGTTTCAGGCCAGCCAGGACTACACAATAAGACCCTGTCTCCAAACAAAATAAAAATATTACATTGGCAGAAGGTTACTTGTTGCATGATTCTGTTTCTATGTTCCTGTACGTGTGTCAGTCTAGAAGCGTTCTCGAGCCAAGGTATGGAAATGGAGGACAGAGAGTGACTTGCTTGGAAGAAGGGYGGCATGGTTCTAAAAGAGCAGATAGGCCAGCTGGAGTAGTGCTGCCGTGCTCCCAGCTCCCAAGCGTGTGGCCATAGACTGCGTACAGAGATTCTGTAAGAGAAAAAACAGATGCACAGTGGTGTTCCGTGCCTTGAAAAGACGCATCCAACATACGTTGCCTGGTGTGGGGAAAGTTGGTAAAGCATGAAAATTTTCTTATAACTGCATAAAAAGGAAATTTTCTTATAACTGCATAAAAAGGACTATGTAACTTTAATGTTTTTCAAAACCTATTTTTAATGATGGTTCTTAAATGTTTTAACCTCCCTTTTAGCCCATCATCCACCATAGGTAGTGGGAAAGAAAGGATACAGGGGTGTGTGTGTGTGTGTGTGTGTGTAATGGACCTATTTAGAAAGGTTCTTTGGAGCAACTCCTATCTCTGTTGTCTGAAAGTCCACAGTTCAGTTCACAGGTCAGTGGCAGCAGTCCAGTTCAGTAGAGTTGGGATAGCAACAGCAGTGACAGGACCTAGCAGAGATGTGTTCTCTAAGTATCTCCATGGTGTGGAACAGTCCNAGGAAATTTTCTTATAACTGCATAAAAAGGACTATGTAACTTTAATGTTTTTCAAAACCTATTTTTAATGATGGTTCTTAAATGTTTTAACCTCCCTTTTAGCCCATCATCCACCATAGGTAGTGGGAAAGAAAGGATACAGGGGTGTGTGTGTGTGTGTGTGTGTGTAATGGACCTATTTAGAAAGGTTCTTTGGAGCAACTCCTATCTCTGTTGTCTGAAAGTCCACAGTTCAGTTCACAGGTCAGTGGCAGCAGTCCAGTTCAGTAGAGTTGGGATAGCAACAGCAGTGACAGGACCTAGCAGAGATGTGTTCTCTAAGTATCTCCATGGTGTGGAACAGTCCRCTGGGGTTGTTGCCACATGTGCGTGCAGTAAGTRGGCATTACAGAAGGCAGCAGAGTGACAGCAGAATGACAGAGGGCCACAGCCGCCTGCCTCCTGGTCACATCAGGAGATGCCTTTTCCTCATCTTTCATTGCTCCCCCAGTCAACTCCCTTCACTATTAAGGATGGGTTTGCTACTTTGTGTGCTGTTAGCGCTCTACTCAATCTCCATTTATTAGGCTGCAGGTTGTASCTAGATTATACACTTGATGTTGACTTATGTCAAGCTCTGCATAATTCAGATAAACTGGGKTGTTACTAAATGAGATCGTGGTTATTGTTACTTTTCGTTTATGATCTTAATATAAGAGTTTCCTTAGTTAAATTTGAACTATTTAACGATGAATACTCATTTTAATAGCCATCATTATCAATATCACAGTCAGGAGGGAAAAGACAGTCTTCCCACAGGCTACACAGAAGTAGATGCTTAGAGGAATGATTTGCATGACTCCCTGTGTTGGACATCAGTCACAGGAGCACAGCCAGGCTGAAGGAGAGGACGAGGAAGTAGTACTAGTTAGGACGCCTTGTCGTCTGTTAAACACCCACTTTTTGCCAAGGCTTAGGCAACCTTATCCAGATGTCCAGTGTGTGTCAGGCACTGTGGAGGTAGGGACTCTTCCCTCCAAACTCCAGAGGACCTGGGCTGATCACAGAGCACCTACCCTTTCTGTGCTGTATATGGGCTTTTGGGTGCCTAGAGAAATTTTATGGTTTTGGTTTTGAATATGCATTAGAGAAGAAATATGCAATTAAAAATCTCCTTTCTTAAAAGTTAATGATAGTATCAATATATATGTTCTTAAGTAGAATGAATTGGGATGTGTCACATTCCATAGGAAAACTAAGATATCTAAGAAGTCTTATGTGCTGCCGCTCATAGTAATGTAAGCCTTTACAGTGCTTGGGACAGCCTAGGGATCAAGCACTGGGCTAGGGCCCTGGGCTCAGTGGTGTGAGGAAGGCATTTCTATAGAGGCACCTTCTACATTGGTGCCATGACCACAGTTAGATGAGAGCATTTACCCTCTATAAGAGTTTTGATGTGTTTTGGCTTTTGAGTATCCCAAGGGCAGAGACCCTCAAAAGCTTGGTGCCTTCTCAAAAGTCTACTGGTGCTACCCTCCCAGTTTCCCCATCTTCCTTTCCCAGCATGGAGAAGAGTCAGGGGTCTGTGTTCAGTTTATAGGGTCTGTGGAAGGATGAGCCCTGCCTTTGTATACCTAAGAGCATGGGAAGCTACCCCGAGAAAATAGCTTGGAGTGAGAAGCCCGCAGTTGGAAGGTGGGCGGGGTTAGCGCCTAACCATTGTGCTGCCCAGCGGGCTGTGAACCATGAGTATTTGGTGATTATGATCTAGGACTGGCATCTGGCATTCCTCACAAAGTTTCAGTCATCAGCCTCTAGAAGCTTAGTTTGTCCATGCAGTGTTTTTGTTTTTTAAGTTTGCTATTCTGAAATTATTATAGGGTCATTAGAAATATAAAAAAGAAACGGAAAATCCCATTTGAATTAAGTGCAAAAATAAATTTTTACTGGATAATGAGGGAGCTAACTGTCTTGAAGGTTTTGGGTTTTTCTTTTTTCTTTCTTCCTTCCTTTCTTTTTTGGGTATACAGAGTAAAATGCCAGGAGAAGGTGAATCTAATCCCTCCACATGCTCCAAAAGCAAAGCGTAGGAAGAAGCCTGTGAAACAGGCCCGTTTCAAGTCTCTTTTATCAGTTTTTCCAGGAGAGGCTGGTGGTTTTTGTGGACAGAGGTTTTTAGCGGCTTAGGCTCCTGTAAATGGCGGAGGGAGAGACAGCAGTGATGTGTGAGGGTTCATTAATTACTGCTCTTACTGATGTCTGCACAGGCTGTCGGGATCATAAATGTCACTCTGTCAGGAGACTGTGATTGAGCACCTCAAAGCTGCCACCGAGCTGAGACTAGACAGGCTCCTCTGTTTCTCTGCTGTGTGGAAGGTGTGGGTGAAGGGGAGGGGTTCTTCTTTGTTGCATGTTGTCTCTGGCTTTGGGGTTCTGTGTTGAGGGCTGGCTGGAGCAGGGGATGAGAGGCCCTGAGGTGTCAGCAGGCCACAACTCCCTCAGCAGCCYGGGGTGGGCGTGGGCTGCCAGCCGCACAGTGCAGGGGAGTGAGAGAGACAGGATTCGGGTTTTGACAGGCCTGACACGATTCATTTGGAAAATTTCAGGAGAGAACATGAGTAATAAAGATAGGAACAGTGACAGAACGGAGCAAACGTGGATCTCTGTCAGAGACAAACAGTTGAAAAGGAGCAGCCCTGTTTGTTGCCGTCAGGCTCCCGTTGTAAATGTATTCCTGAGTTGAAAGACTCAGTGCTAGTTACTGTCTGCTCTTGGCTAGCAGAGTCCAATTAGAGGAATTTCTCTCTGTAGACATTTGTTTTTAAAAACACTGCACTTGTTTCCTCTGTCACATGATGAGCAGTGGCTGCCTTCAGACCAAGAAATTGGACACGGGTTAAATAGGTGAAAGGTTTCTTAGAAGGTCTCACGTGGTGTCTTTGTCATTGTTAAACACTGGCCTCTCGAGAAGAGGGGCCTACAGTGTCGAGAGCCTGGCATGGGGCTGTGTGGCCAGTGAGGGCATTCCCAGCCTGGAGTAGCTCTCAAGGGGAAGCTCGCTGGAAAAATACGCTTCGTTGGCTCTTTATGAAGGACCTTAATTAGAAGTCACTCCTAACTCCTGGGGTGGGAAGGGTATCTAGCTCGCTGCCGCAGCTCCTCCTGCTGCTAATGAGCATGCTCCTCTCCAGGACGTGTCTTCTGACAGTCAACGCTGGGGGTGAGAGCTATTTCTGCTCACCTTGCTCTCCACGATTAACCCTTACTGCCCAAGTTCAGCATATGCAAATAGATTAATTAGATGGTTTCTGCCATTGATCCCCAAGCTGAAAATGCTACAAGTTAGAGGTGCTGAAACTGAAGCAGCAGAAGGCAGGGAGATGATCAAGGGTTGAGTTTTCTGTTAACTCATGTTTAGGTCTTTTCTGAGAGTCTTTTTTTTTTTTAACTGACTTAAAATTTATAATTGAATAGTTGAATTATTTAGGTCATTATTATGTAATTAGAATCTGTACAATAGACATCTGTTTCTCTTATTTAGGTAATTTACCCCAAGGCACAAGGTTTCATTAACTAATTAGCAGAGGAGATATAAAATTGGTCCATAGCCATGATGCTGAGCCTGTAGACTTCTGTTTGTTTCATTAGCTTCTAATTAAAACACCAAGTCGACCTGTGAGAAAAATGTGAGAGAATGACTGACTTCACCAAGAAGTGACACACATCAGCTTCCTGATGGCGGCCTGCTGCAGACAGTGGGAGGGTTTCATTCCAYGCCTCCTTAGTGAACAGGAGAGTTTCTTTCCATGTAATGTAAGACCATCTGAGAGGGCCCAGAAAGTCAGTGTATCCCAGAGCTTTAATGCTGAGGACCTTAGTGTCTGGGAAGCGCACGTTCATTCTAAGAATGCAGTCTGCTGAGTGGGGTCCTCTTGGAGGAGAGGAGTGGTTCTCAGCCTGGGGTCTTTATACACCTTTGGAAGTCAAATGACCCTTTCCCCGGAGTCACATGTCAGATATTCTGTGTATTAGATATTTACAGCACGATTCACAATGACAGCAAAATTACAGCTACGAATTGGCAACAGGATAATTTTATTATTGGGGGTCACAACATGAATTGTATTAAAAGGTCAGAGCATGAGGAAGGGTGGGAACCACATCTGTAGTGTCCTGTGAGACATCTGCTCACAGCACAGCTGTACACACAGATGGTTTGGTTTTCCACTTACACAGACACAAGGACACCGACTCTTGGAGAAACACCTAGGGCCTAGTGGTCATATAGGATGGCCAGTACATTGTAGCCAGAAACTRTTGGTAGGATCAGAAGCCTCCCGTAGACCCTGTTGTCTGAGAATGCCTCCTTCATGCTTTCTACAAGAACACATAAGTCCTCAGTGTTTAATGGCTAAGGGAATCTCAGCATCGGACCRGGCACATTTGTTCCCCAGTGTGTTGCTGGCAGTGTTTGGCATATGATCTGATTAGATGAAATTAAGAGAAGAGATCCAGCCTGAACTGTCCTAACTTTGAGGGTCTCCACCAAAGCAGGCCTGGTGGAGATACCTTGGCAATAAGACCATGCATACGTGAAATTTGTTCCCAGCCATAGCGATGTGCAGTGTGAATGCTTTTCTTCACATGGCCTTCTCGATGCCATTGAATGCTGCAGGGCTGCTCTCTCCAGCTTTGTAGACCCTGAAACTGGAAGTGTGTGCTCCCCGTAGGAGGCACACTTGGCCATTTGGGCCAAAGTCCTCAAAGGCACTTTGAATTCCAGCTCTGCTTTTACAGAGGGGTGTGCCTGTCAGAGGTGGAGCTGAGGGAGGCGCGTGGTCTGAGGGGTCTTTTTACTTTTTTTACCCTGTAAGTATATTGGCACCATGCAGAACCTCTATGTTTAGCTTGCTTTTTCATTCATTCAATTAGCGGGGTCTCACTTTGTAGCCCAGCTGACCTGCAAGTTGCTATGTAGACCTAGATGACCTTGAGCTTCCAGAGATCTACCTGCCTTTACTTACTGAGTTAAAGTTTTCAGTCTGGGGAGAAGGCTCAGAGATAAAGAACTCTCTCTTCCAGAGGACTGGAGTTAAGTTCCCAAAATCTACACCAGCTGGTTTGTAACTACTGTAACTCTCCTGGCCTCAGGGTATGGCTTCCGCATACGTGTGGTGTGAATGACACACACTCCTCTCCTCTCTTCCCTCCCCTCTTCTTCTTCCTCTCCTCTCTTCCCTCCCCTCTTCCTCTTCCTTTCCTCTCCTCTCTGCACCCTCCTCAAAAAAAAAAAAAAAAAAAAATAGAGGTTTTTCAACTCGTCTCCATCACATATGGACCACACCTCTTATCTCAGGTTAAGGGACAGTATTTTAAAGAGAGATACTTCAAATAGGACGTGCAGCAGAGGTTTTTGTCAGGCATCTAAATAGGGTTATTATCACAAATAGTGCCATTTTTGTGGAAAAGGACCCCCAGGAGAGCACTGTGGCTCATGCAAGGTGAATTCCTTTTGGCTGGCTGTTTTGTAATGATTTACATTTAGATTGTTGTTTTTTGCTCTTGTGCAGGCAGAAGGGGGGGGGGGCTGGCCTGTGTGGTGGCCCAGTCACTACACTAACTGGGTCTGGACAGCTCAGTTCAACAGAGCTGGGGAATAGACAGAGCTTGCTTTCATCTGTTTTCATCCGCTGGCTTATTTAGTTGGTTTGTGTTGGGGAAATGTCACACGGGGCCTGCATGAGTGAAGAACAGTGCGGGGCCAAAGCTGTGGACACACTGTCCATTCCACACAACAGGCTGGGGAAGGGCACTGAGATAGCCTGTGCTAGTGTGTCCCATCATGCTCCAGCTTCTCAAAAAGCCCCTTCAAGTAGAGAGCAAGGACTGGCAGGAGAGGATTGGCCCATCCGTCTAGTGCCCGCTGTAGCATGGGAGGGAGGCACATTAATCACTAAGCAGGTAGACRGACYCCTCCCTCCAGAAGAGCTAAAGGATCCTTGGTTTTCGTTCCTGTGACAGACACCCAGCAGGCAAGGGTAGTAGAGTGAGTTTGCTTGTGGCTTCAGAAGTTATAGTTTGTGTGGAAGACCCTGCCTTGCAGTTAGACACCTCCCACCCGGTCTCTTTACAGCTTGAGTACACTGATGCAGTGTTAGCAGACTGTCTGAGTGTGCCGTCCTAAGCTTCTAGYGTGTGCTGTCTACAGACTAGCCCTCATGGCATATGCTTCCCCACAGGGGGATGACTGCATGGCAGAAGAGAGGACTGGCTTACTGTGGGCAGGGACAGGTGCTCCACACGGGCCAGTCCAGGAACAAGGCTTAGTTGAACATTTGACTTGAGCAAAGAAAGCTTTGTGTGGCCCTGGGTGAGCAATGCTGTGCGGAGAGAACAGGGCAGTTCTGAGAGTAGAGGTCATGCCCATCAGGAGGCAGATGTGGATGGGGCAAGACTCAGGGCAGGGCTGTTGCAGGTTCTTGATAGGTGCTTCTTTAAGAAGGGCTGTCAGTGGTTGGAGGGAGGATGACTTGGGGGGTCACTTGGCTGCAGTGTAAGGAACTAATTAGAGAGCCTCGTGTCTGCCAGCCAGGTCACAATCCTGACCCCCACATGTCTTGTTTTGCTCAGATTCACAGTCCGAGAGCGAGGCCTCACCCGTGAAACGACCGCGACTAGTAGAGAACACGGAGCGGCCTGAGGAGAGCAGCCGGTCGAAGCAGAAGAGCCGGCGCCGGTGCTTTCAGTGCCAGACCAAGCTGGAGCTGGTGCAGCAGGAACTGGGATCCTGTCGCTGTGGTGAGCCTCCCCAAGGCACTGGCCTGATCCCTTCTGTCTCGGCACCTTTCCCCACTCACTCATGGCTGCTCTCCATCCAAGACTCTAGAATGGAGCCGTCAAACGAGAGTCTGTGGGGTCACCGTGAGCTGCGGGCTAAGCTCACTGAGGAGAGCTTTAATGTGCCCCATCCGTCACGGCTTGGTTAGACAGTTTCCTTGTGGAGCATGACCTTTCCCCCTCTGCTGCTCAGCGCAGGGCCTCCTCTTAGGACCGCACGCGGGGGTGATTGCTAAACCATGTCCAGCGCATACTGACACAAAACAGGCAAATTCTGCTTTTCTTCATGACCACATAGATCATGATGCAAAGGTAAAATGGTAGCTCTATTATTTTAGGCTCACAGCTTTCCTGTCCCATGGCCTGTGGAATAGAGTTGTTAACTGGCAGCCTCTGAGAATTCTCCACCTTCCATTCCAAGAATGGCTTTAATCCGTTCTTCTCTGTTGAGCTGTAGCTGTCCTACATTAAGGGAACTGACACAGGGCTACACAGTTCCCTGTGTACTCGTGAAGCTGAGTTGGGGRCATTGTCTGTCTTCTGAAGAGAGAACCTCTTCTGCTCAGTTATCTGTGCTATGGAACTAGGGGAGCATGGGGTGAACTGGCTTCTTGAAATGAGGTTGGGACATCTGTTCCTGGCATGACCCTTCTATATTTGTCACTGTCCCTCCCTGGTGTACCTTCAGCTATGGGGATGGGGAGGGGCTGTGGAATTCACTTCTGCTGTGATTGTTAGTAAGGAAGAGAGTTGGGTAGTGGAAGCAGACACTGTCTGCAGGGTTTTAGACTCGGTTTACAAAGCCCATGGTGTGGCCCGGTGAGGCAGGGTAGAGATCTGTGGTGAGCTGAGGACGTTTTGGGGGTGTGGTGGCTTTGCTCCATTCCGACAGGTCTGTATGGTCCCTGAAGTTGCAGATTCTTGCTCTGTGGTGAGATGAGCTGTGCTGGTCTTCAGCTATTCGGTGTGTTAGCTCCTCTTGCCCTTGTTACACAGACTGCTTGTCTCTCGGCTGGAGAGGTAGAAATCTTCTTGTTTCCTCCTCAGTGGTGACTGGGTGCTTGGTAGCATGTAGGGTTTGCTGAGGGAAATCAAGCAGTTGGTCCGTGGGGTGCTTGCTGCCTTGCCTCTCACAGTGGCTAATGCTGCCTTCCCTCTTCAGGCAAGGGAATTCACAGAGTAGTTTAAAAGACCCAGGTCTCCACATTTACCCTGCAGCTTTGATGCAAACCACTCAGTTTCTACAGGTCTTAGCACCCATGCCTCTCAAATGTGGTCAGCTGTGCCATCAAGTGCCTGAGACAGTTATCCTCATCGGATCCTGACCAGGAGGCTGGGTCTCTAAGTAGGGTTCACTATAGGCCTGAGTTCTTTCCCAGTTATGTAACAACATGTAGTTCCTTGACTAGTTCTAAGATAAAAGTCCCTTAGGTGGATCCTTCCTAGAAAGTTGGCGTTCTCTCTGGCTCATGGAGAGCCTCAGACCATGAGCTAAGAAAGACGACCGTGTCACSTGCCACTGTTTAAAGATGAAGGGCCGTAGGAGAGCATGCGCTCTGGGGCTGGCTCTGACAGACGGCCTTGTGCTGCTCTCCTGGCTGCYTGCTTGGATTGCTCTGGGAAAGAAAGGGTGGGCTGCGCTGTACAGTGATCTCCTTGAGGATACATGGGGTGTTGGGGAGATAGGAACTGCCCTGGGAGGTGTTAGAGGGAAATGTATTTACTACCGAGAGGGAAGAATGCTTCTCCACCGCGGAATAATCATTCTCTGTATATATTCTCGATCTTTTCTTCCATTCCCCTTCCATTCTGTACAGGTTATTAACTGCTGACAAGAAATTCACATCTCATAAATAATGCTTAAGAGCCATTGCTATATAAATCGAATGTGTTATGAATTGTGATGGGCCTTTTTGTAGCATTCAATGCCTAGAGCAGGAAGAACAGAGGATGTCATTTTCATTAATTTCTAATGAGGTGCCAATTAAAGGCAGAGAAGACGCTCCAAAGGGAAGAGTGGCCAAGCTCCCCAGAATCCTCCGCCCCGGGGCTGTCATCCAAGCACTGCCAGCAAAGCCTTCTCTAAAAATTCCATTAAATTACAGTCTCATCGAGAGCACACACAGACACATTCAGCTTCCCTTTGATCTTCAAAAGAGCAATTTGTAAGGCGAGTTCTGAGCCTTCTCACATAGGACAGCTGTAGGTGATAGGAATTGTTAATTGCCAGGACGGTCCCTGGGCTTGCAGTAAGTAGGTGGATTTTGAAGATGATTTCTCCTCTGTCTCACTTTGACTTAGATAACCTTTTTGTCAACAATCCCAAAAGAACACCCCTTTCCTGTGAAATCTTCCCTGGTGCCAGTTAGAAAAGGCATGTAGGATCTGTGGTGCGGGTAGGCTGGTCCTCCGACCCAGAGCGGCTTCCACAYTCCACACAGAACAGGCTTGCTTGTTGAGTCTCTACTTGACAGGGTGACAGAATTGATCATTCCTGTTGAAGTCTTGTCTCCTAAGGCCACCTAGAGGATGCTCTAAGTCTGGTGCTGTAGTGGAGCGTGGACCACGCTCAGCACCTGGAAGCTGTGTGTGTGACCCCCACCATGGCTTTGTTAACCTAGCACTGCTTCTCAAGACCACAGAATTACCTGTCAAGTGCTGCTTGTAAGACCTTGCGGACATGTTAGTATGTTTTTAGCTTCACGCTGGGTCAGTGCTGCTTTCATGAYCTCCTGGTAATCTCACGTTCTTGGTTGTTTTCAGAGTAAGTTTTCTGTCCGTGTCAGAGCCCGTGGCGTGGTGGCTGGGCCTCTGCCTGGGGTGCATGGGGCTCTGCAGTTTGGTCTCCGTGTGCTGCTGTGGCCGCTCCGTGTCTGTCATTCACTGTCAGTAAGAGGTGTTTCAAAATGACCTTTCAAGGCATTTTTGTTAAGTTTCGTGAGGAGTAAGAGACCTAGGCTGTAGGAGCTCATAGACTAAAGTCTCAGTGTGGTGCTGTGACTGTCACCCCCTCTGGACACCCTTCGGTCTTCAAGGATTTTCAAGAGAAGACGATTGCGGGCCTGGGTCTCGTTTTCAGCTCTATTTGGAAATAAGAAATGCTCTCAGGCCATCTGAGAGCGAGTTGTGATCATCATGGCTTTCCCTCCTCTGAAGTGTTCCCTGGGGCCACAGACAGACACTGTCCTGTAAAGCTGGCCCCTCAGCTCACTCCAGCTCCTCCCACTTTCCATTTGTGTGTGTTGATTTAGTGATGCTCCTTTCCCAAAGTTGCTTTCCCCTTCAGTGCAAGATCTTGTCCATGATCAGGTGTTGTTTATTATCTTTAGTCTGTTTTCATCTGGAACATTCTTACCAACTTTGTTTTACAATTTTGATATTTTAAAATAAGGC
>BDUI01006218.1:18280-31322 GCA_002335545.1 Apodemus speciosus
AAGTAAAGAGAAAGGAGAAAATAAAATTAATTGAGCTAAATAGCATTTCTATTCTTATCTTTAGAGTAATAGGAAAGAAGTTCACATAAGCTAAATAACTTGGTTCAAGCCACATATAGCTGACTGTTGGGAGCCAAGTGAACTACTTCTCTGACCAAGTGAAGTGCTTTGATACAGACCCAGGAAAGGGGAAGCCTGAGGCTTGAGAAAGCAAGATGAATTCAAGATTCCAGGTTCTGTAGGGGCCATTAAGAAGTCCAATGCTGCAAGGATGAGATATACAAATTGTATGTGCTACACTTTGCTAAAAGAGGAGAGGCAGAGAACATCTTTGCCTAATTCTTATTTGTATGGCCATGGTCAGTAGGCAGAGGAGGGCACACGGATAGAAAGAACATTCTGGAGTGAAATATAAACACGTGAGAAATGAAAATGAACTCTCTGATGGCATTGGCAAGACCAAGGAATATTTTTAGCATATGCCATCTTCCTAATATGTAGGTAATTGCTTTTGTACCCTGGTAGAGAAGAGCCCTCAGTTTGGGGTACCTTATTAAGATGTTGTCAGACCTTGGAGAGCTCAGAGAGGAACAGAGAGATGATTACGGGGGCTAGAGGGGTTGATTTATGAGGCAAGATGGAAAGACTGGTGCTGTTACAGCTTGGATAAATGATAGCTAAGGGAGGCATAATGATATCTATAAATATTTGTAGGGSGGAAGCAGTGAGGGGCAGAGACTCATGTGCAGCTGATAGAATACAATACCCTCTGCTTCCCTTTGCTGAACTGCCTGCAAAACTTTCTGACAGCAGAGTCATCAGAAGCAGCCACAGGGGGAAGAGCAAATGTGACATCCAGGATCACGGGAAAAGCAAACTCTAAGAAAAACCACAAAGGGTGTTGAAGGGCATCCTCTGCCCAGCCATGAAGGTGGATGCGAAGGGGCCCCAGAGCAGCTGGACCACTGTGAGCTCCAGAGCTCACCTTGTTCCTGCATGCCCCTTCTTGTCTCTTCATCTTTGTTTGAGCTTTCCCATGCCATAGAATCCTCTTTTCCAGTCTGAATTATTGCTTCTTATTCATAATTAATCATGCCCCTGGTAGGCAAGGTGCTGAATTAAGGGTGTGGTTTCAAAGACAATGAGAYAACCATCTGCATGCAGACATGAACTAGGGATCTGCGCAAAGAATCACAGAAGTCAAGTAGGGTTGTGAAACTCAYGAGAGATGCGGGACCATGCAGCAGTCAGAATAAGGAAGCAGGCTGAGAACCGAGACACAGGCACAGAGAGATCAGCCCTGTAGAGTCAGGCTTCAGCAAAGCTGAGAAACAGAAAAGAAAAAAATTTCCTCCCTACCTTTCATACTAAAAAGAAAATAATGAGAAGAAACACCCTACCGTCTATCTTCCTTAGAAGAGGCTGTTGTCCTCTCTTCAGCAAATCTCCGTATGAGTCAGAGATGACAAAATCAAGTTCAGACCTTGCCTTGACCTGCTGAAACACCAGATGTGACTAAGGTCTCTAGACCTTGTTCCATGCATAAATGTCCTCTTGAAATCAGACACACTTCTTCTTCAGTCACCTCAGACATTRGATTACAATTCAGYCCATAAGTACCCCTTTCCTCTAGCAAGAAATGCTCACCATCAGATCTGGAATGTTAGATCTATTGCACTTGCCTGAGAAAAGCCTGATCATGTATATCCATTTGTACTTAATAAGAGAATCAGAAGAATGAGTTTCAGTTTGGGAAAAGGAAAGACAAAGGAAGTGAAGTTAATGGAAGAAAACACTTTATAGACCACTGGATCTAAGAAACAGAATGCAGTATTGATATCAACCATTATTGGAGTATGGTGTGCACCCTCAGAGAGGAACTAGAATTTCTGTCCTAGAAGAAGAGATTAGACAGAGATATGAGGATACAAGCAGAATTAGAGCCAGTCTTTTAGCATCARTATACATCCCAGTAAGAAAACATGGTCTGAAGCAGAGAAAAGGACTCCAGCAGCTCAAATGCTCRGATTTATATAAAGGATGGGCTTTTCTGTGGCATTATGGTAACTTTCTGAGTCCATTGCATAAACAGGGCTTTCTTTAGTGTGCTCTGTCTGTCTATGTAGTTATGCACAAGTTGCAAATAACAGTCTAAAACCTTTACTCAGACATATGTTTAGTCTTATGGTGAGCCACAGGTCATTCAGATAATCTAAGGTGAGTACGGATCTACATGGCTGGTCCAAGCTCGACTTGATCACCTTCAGCAGGTAGGGCTTTCCATCCATCCTCTTTGGGAACTGACTTTTCTCATATCCTAATTTCATAGCCTTTTTCCAAGGCTCCCCAGAGTTCATTGTGCCCTACTCTCCTGACTCATTCTTTGTACCAACACATATGAAGACCACAACTGTGGAGGGGGAACGAAAGTCGTAGATTAGAGAGCCAGCATGTATCAAAAGGCGTGATCCTAGCCCAGAATCTTTTCTGACTTAGTTTCCTTAATATAAAAATGGCAGGAAATCATGCCCGCCTTGTGAAGCAGATAACACAGCAGATGCTCGGTGGCTGTCTAGCTGCAGGATGGTGTCTGGCAGCTGGTGGGTAATTAAGAAAGGCTTCTTAGATGTCTGGTGAATTGTCTGTGGCTATGTTACTGAAGGATGGAGTCTGGAATCATGCCGGTAGGTAGAAAATGTTTCTTGGAAGGCTAGTAGATGCTAGGAGATGTGTAGGTGGATGAGTGTTCTGATATTTTATGGGTTAGCAGAAAATATTCCGTAGGTGGCTAGAAGATGCTCCGTAGGTGTGTGGCTCCATGAGTGTCAGATATTTAGTGCACAGGTTGGAAATGTTTCTTAAGTGGCTGGTGGGCTGATACTCTCATCTCTTYCCACACTGAAATGACTAGTCACARCAATTCTCTTGCCAAGCATGTGTGAAGCCATCAACAATTGATTCTGATATTTCAAAGTCGGCTTAATARGAGTCCCAACCTGGCTTGGGATGTGCCAGCSTGCTTTAAGCCTCTCCAAATGGGAACAAAGACAGACTACTCCTCACTGGTTRTGGGTCACACYAAAGCATCGGAACAGGGAAGGCTGAGTGTGTCCTTGAGAAGAAAAGCAAGAATGCAGTGGAATTCAGACACGGTGCTTTACACGGGGTATTGGAAGCTGACCCTGTGCCCAGCCGTCCCAGCCAGATGCAATGCTACTGTAGGCACAGGCATATGGACAAAAATTTATTTCACCACCCAATTATATTCTGCATAACATATTTTTCATATGTTTAATGGAACAGAAATTTTTATTTTAACGAACATTTATAGGCTTTATTTGTAGTTTTGTGGAGAAATCAGAAACTTGACGGGGAGAGATAGTAGGTAAGGAAGTCAGATTGTTTTTATTATAAGACTAGGACCCTCTGTGTTTTCCTCCCCAAGGCTCATTTCTTATCCTCCCAGACTAGAAAAACAAGAGGTTATGGATGGAGATTCTCTCTATACAAAGCCCCAGCTCTGTTAACCCTTCTTGCTTTGCATTGCTGCCACAGGAGAGCCCATTATTTAATGCTAATGTATTGTTTTCCCACTGCCTGGCTTTGGGAGATCCAAATTCTTGGCTTCACAGACTCAAGCATTCGCCAAAGCAATAAAGAGGGGACGATTGTTCATTTCCAACCCTGGAAGCCACTCAGTAACAGTCAGGGAGCTGTGGTTTGAGTCTGGTCATGTTTCTAGGTGTAAAGCATCCTGGAGTTATGATTTCAGTGGCAACCAGCTTTATCTCTTCTGACATCCCTCTCTCTTACTTCTCAGATAAATAGAACCAACACAAACAACAGTGACAACAAAACAAACCCGGAGATTTCAAAAGATAGAAAAGATGGCAAATTTGGGGGAATTCGTGTTAAGACCAAGACTTCCTCTCTCCTCTTTACTCTTTTCATTTATCACACCCCTGGTCAATCTCCTTACTTTGTCTTTCTGTTTCGGCTGTCATTTGTCTTCAGATACAAAGAAAACCATGGCTGAGAACCAATCACCAAATCCTACCATGACTTTACCAGGCTGTATAAATGTTCATAGCAATCCAGCTGCTGTTTCTTCTCCTGTGTAAGTGGTCCTATAGTCTCCCCAACTTCCCTATTTATAAATAAAATTCCATTTGCTTGCTATGTGCCTTCTCCCCCTGTGGCTTTGTAACCAAGCAGGGCACTGAGTATCTTTGATTTCATTACTCCATTCCCAATAAAACAATACAAAGTAGTGTCCAGGTTTCTGTTGGCTAGAGTAAGCCTTGTAAATTGCATGGCCCAATAAGGACTTCAAAGTTTGATTTCCAAATAGTGTTTTATATTTACACAGCATCATTTGCTGAGCTTTTACACAGCTGGCCAAACACAATGAGATGACCATCCTCCTGGACACTGGAAAAAACGACTACTACCAATTTGAGAAAATAGAACCTAGTTGAAAAGCCAAAGGCAATTCTGTTGGACTACCATTGTGTTTGTAGGAAAATTCAGATACATTTCCCTGAAGCAAGGATGGAAAAGGGTATTTTCAAGGTTAGGCTGACATGTGAGTGATGTCCAGTGGATAGCTCCTTCCCACCCATGAGCTCACCATGTGCTGTTCTTTGTTTGTGAGTCTCAATCAAGATTTAGAGCCATGAACGCCCTGCCCTGGCTCTGAGAACTATGGGAGAGCAGCTTCTGTTCCTTATATCCTGGCTCTGATGCTGAAAGCTTTGCCTCCTGGAACTCGTGAGCACATCACAGATGCTGAGCAGGTGAGCTTTAAAAAATGGGGTTCCATCTGAATAATCTGTCAAGCTACAGATGACAAAAAACCTATTTCTGACTGCAGCCAGAATGAGTGATTGCTTTGATAACAAATTAAAACAAGCTTGGAAATTGGAAATTACCAGAATTAAGCTATCTCCAATGAGTGACTGAGCAGCCCCCTTCAGTACATTTTCTTCTATATTAGCCATAAACATGAGCTCTTCATTAATAGAAACGGGTTCATTGCTACTGGCCACAAGGGGAATCTGTTGGATGTGGGACACTAACTTCCAACCTGATCGAGGAGACAACTTGTTCTTAACTCGAGTGCTTTCTTGGGAGCTTAAAAATTCTTTATGTCCCCTTTGGCTTCCTGCATATGAAGCCAATTGTAATGTTCAACTTTTAAATGTTCAAATATTTTCTCTATGTGGGATGTTTATGACACCAAATAATTCCTAGATGATTACTGTTTTTAATAACCATCTAATGACTGTATTAATCAGAAATGTCCTTTTGGCTTATAGAAGGCACAAGGGACAGAGGTAAGAAACAAAGATATTCCTGCTGTGAATGCATTGCACACAACTTCTGAGATTCTCATTCTGAAGACTGGGGGAGGTTTGTTTTTTTTGTTTTGTTTTGTTTTGTTTTGTTTTGTTTTGTTTTGTTTGATCCAGGGTACTTTGTTAATTTTCTAAATTGCCCAAGATGCAATGGGGGCCCTTTGACACATACAGCCCCACTGCCAACCACCTCAGTTCTTGCATCCTGAGCACAAAATTGGATCTTTTTTTATGAATGATCTATACAGTGGAAAATATTGTAGACAGTGTTTTCAGACATTTTCCGTTACTCCTTTCAGCTCACCCAAGGCCACTACACATAACAACCTCATACAGCAATGAAATGGGCAAGGTGGGCAGTCATCATTCTAAAGATATTGACGTGGGTTTGTTGTTGTTATTGGTCTGTTTTGTTTTTTGTTTTTTTTTTGTGGTTGTTGTTGGTTTTTTGGTTGATCGGTTGGTTTTGGCTGAGCTTTGTTAGTTAGTAAGCTAGCAAGTGAATATAAATCACAATGATGTCCCTCCATCCTCCCTCTTTGTGGATGTTAGTGTACTATAGAAATGTTTCACTCTTCTTCACATCCTTCTTGCAAGAGTGTATCCGGTATGTGGGAGAGCATGCATATATGTGGTGTGTGTGTGTGACTAAGGAAAAAATGAAAAATAGCCAGTAAGAACTTTCCACATTATTGGGTGTTTCATTAGCAGAATCACACTGACTATTTTTTGCGTCTGATGAGATGGTAATTTCCCTTCTCTTTCATACTGAGCTTGATGGACAGGCTTTTCTTTAATGTACAAATAATCTTTATGACCCTTGTAAGCAGGTCTGATGATACTCAGCTGAGTAATGTACCAGAACTGAAATTTCCATCTACTTGATGTTTTGCACAGGGGTTTTGATGAAGTCCCTGTCACCTGCTATTAACTTAATATCAAGTCTTAATAGGGTCCCTTTCTCACCATCTCCACACAGTCGGGGTCCAAATTAATTACTAAGTAAAAATTCTGCCACATAAATCCTCACTTCCCAGGGAGGAAAAAACACAAGAATCTGACTTCATTTGAGAGCACAGAAAGCATCCTGTGAAAGATCTGCCTTCAAGACACGTCTAAGACATTTGTGTGTCAGTGGGAAAATCTGAAGTTCCTGCAGAGAGGGGCTTTCTTCCTCATGTTCAAATTCTTGTCTTCCCTTTTTAGCAGCTGACAGACTTTGTTCTCAGTGTAGCATAGCKTGTGTGGTGATTGGCAAAATCTTCCCTGAAATTATTCCCATTTGAGTTGTTGTTTTGCTTTGCTTTGTTTTGTTTTGTTTTGTTGGTGTTTGTGGGGTTGTTGTAGTTATTCTGGGTTTTTCAGGGGGGAAGGCAATGGTTGTTTTAGACTGGGTTTTTCTGAAACTAGTTTTCCTGAAACTCACCATGGAGACCAGTCTAGTCTTAATTCAGAGATTGACCTGCTTCTGTCTCCCAAGTGCTTGGATCAAAGGTGTGTGCCACCACACCGTGCTAAATATTTGAGTTTGTTTAAAAATTAACATACTACATATTTGGACCATATTTCTTCCCCTCCCTCAACTCCCCAAGCACTCACTACCCCTACYCTCCAAACTTCATATTCATGTTTTCATTCTCTCTCTCTTTTTCTATCTCTATCTCTCTTTCTCTCTATCTCTTTCTCCCTGTTTCTCCTACTCTTCCTGTCTCTCTGCCCTCAAAAAGGATCTCATAGATTAACAAAGGTAAAAATAAACCAACAAAAAGTCAATAAGACAAAAACTCCCAAAATAAAASTGCACACACAAAAAAATGGGGTCTGTTTTGGGTTGATGAACTAGTTCTAGGCAAGGGGATAGCTCGTAAGTGTGGGTGACATACCCAGGGACACTCCAAAACTATTTTTCCCTGTGCTAGCAGGTATCAATTGTAAATTGCTTCTTGATTGTAGATAAGACTTGTGTCTGCTTCTGCTTTTCGGTCTGGAATGTTTTTTCAGGAGTACTCAATAATAAATGGGATGTTATGATCAAGCCCTTACCATAAAGTATCAGGGATAGATGCAGAAGAGAAAGCAGGAAGACTATAAGAGCCAGAGGTGGTGGATGTCTCCAAAAAATCGCATCTTCCACACATACAAGGGCTGATACATACGTGAACTCAGAGGAAACTATGACAGCATGCATAAATTCAGAGTATTATGATTTTTATTACTTTCATATTTTAGATTTGATATAATTACATAATGTACCCCCTTTCCTTCCTTAAAAGTGTCCCATGCCATATGAGCTTCCTAGCTTTTTTCAAATTCATGGCCTCTTTTGTCATGATTTGCATATATGTGTGTATAGATGTGTATACATACATACATACATTCTGGAATAAAATCTCAGTCTATATGTAACTTGTGTATATGTTTTCAGGGCTTATCTTTTTGTATTGGATAACCAACTTAGGAAGACTATTTTTCCTAATGATAGTATATTCCTTAGTTACCTGTAGTTCTTTGTAYAGGCCCTTGTGGTGTTTTCTATGTCTGCTTTAACTGCTTTATATTCACAAACAAGTTTAGTCTTTACCTGCATCAAGAAAAGCTCTCTTTGGTACAACAATATGAACCAACCAGTACCACCAGAGCTCCCAGGGACTAAACCACCAACTTAAGAGGGATCACATGGAGGGACCCATGGATCCAGCTACATATGTAGCAGAAGATGACCTTGTCAGACATCAATGAGAAGAGAGGCCCTTGGTCCTGYGAAGGCTCAATGCCCCCAATGTAGGGGAATGCCAGGACAAGGAAGCAAGAGTGGGTGGGTTAGTGAGCAGGAGAAGAAGGAATGGGATAGGGGTTTTGGGAGGAGAAAATCTAAGGGAGATAGCACTTTAAATGCAAATAAAGAAAATATCAATAAAAAAGAAAGAAAAGTGAATAAAAAAGGAAAAAAAGAAAAAAGCTCTCCTTGCAACAGATGGAAACTCTTCTGTTTTTAAATGCCCAATGTTCTAAAACTGTCCATGACACTGGGATGAAATTTGCCAAATCTCTTCTAATCATAACATTCTATAAAAAATATAGGCTAGTAAAAGTAATAACAAAAAATTAAAAAGAAAATGTACTCAGTAATTATTTGATATCCTATAAGATAGTACCATTAGAAACACAACTGTTATTAAATACTGTCCTAAAGGACCATGGGTGGTAAAGAATGGGTTGAGAAGAGGAAGCAGAGCATTTCAGTTAGGCAACTTTGACCTCCGATGGATCNTGCACACACAAAAAAATGGGGTCTGTTTTGGGTTGATGAACTAGTTCTAGGCAAGGGGATAGCTCGTAAGTGTGGGTGACATACCCAGGGACACTCCAAAACTATTTTTCCCTGTGCTAGCAGGTATCAATTGTAAATTGCTTCTTGATTGTAGATAAGACTTGTGTCTGCTTCTGCTTTTCGGTCTGGAATGTTTTTTCAGGAGTACTCAATAATAAATGGGATGTTATGATCAAGCCCTTACCATAAAGTATCAGGGATAGATGCAGAAGAGAAAGCAGGAAGACTATAAGAGCCAGAGGTGGTGGATGTCTCCAAAAAATCGCATCTTCCACACATACAAGGGCTGATACATACGTGAACTCAGAGGAAACTATGACAGCATGCATAAATTCAGAGTATTATGATTTTTATTACTTTCATATTTTAGATTTGATATAATTACATAATGTACCCCCTTTCCTTCCTTAAAAGTGTCCCATGCCATATGAGCTTCCTAGCTTTTTTCAAATTCATGGCCTCTTTTGTCATGATTTGCATATATGTGTGTATAGATGTGTATACATACATACATACATTCTGGAATAAAATCTCAGTCTATATGTAACTTGTGTATATGTTTTCAGGGCTTATCTTTTTGTATTGGATAACCAACTTAGGAAGACTATTTTTCCTAATGATAGTATATTCCTTAGTTACCTGTAGTTCTTTGTAYAGGCCCTTGTGGTGTTTTCTATGTCTGCTTTAACTGCTTTATATTCACAAACAAGTTTAGTCTTTACCTGCATCAAGAAAAGCTCTCTTTGGTACAACAATATGAACCAACCAGTACCACCAGAGCTCCCAGGGACTAAACCACCAACTTAAGAGGGATCACATGGAGGGACCCATGGATCCAGCTACATATGTAGCAGAAGATGACCTTGTCAGACATCAATGAGAAGAGAGGCCCTTGGTCCTGYGAAGGCTCAATGCCCCCAATGTAGGGGAATGCCAGGACAAGGAAGCAAGAGTGGGTGGGTTAGTGAGCAGGAGAAGAAGGAATGGGATAGGGGTTTTGGGAGGAGAAAATCTAAGGGAGATAGCACTTTAAATGCAAATAAAGAAAATATCAATAAAAAAGAAAGAAAAGTGAATAAAAAAGGAAAAAAAGAAAAAAGCTCTCCTTGCAACAGATGGAAACTCTTCTGTTTTTAAATGCCCAATGTTCTAAAACTGTCCATGACACTGGGATGAAATTTGCCAAATCTCTTCTAATCATAACATTCTATAAAAAATATAGGCTAGTAAAAGTAATAACAAAAAATTAAAAAGAAAATGTACTCAGTAATTATTTGATATCCTATAAGATAGTACCATTAGAAACACAACTGTTATTAAATACTGTCCTAAAGGACCATGGGTGGTAAAGAATGGGTTGAGAAGAGGAAGCAGAGCATTTCAGTTAGGCAACTTTGACCTCCGATGGATCRGTGTGTCTCATTGGCTGAGACAGAATGTTGAGGACATCCTAGAGAAGACAGAATTGGCATGCACCATTATTTGAAAAGATGTTAAGGTTGATAGAACATTGCTGATAAGTTTCCCTAAGGCATATGGTTATACTTTCAGATTTCCAAGGACAATAGAAGAAGTTTGCGTAGACTCAACAGCAGTACTACACAGTTGAGTTCCCCAGAAGATCCCAACATGACCTGTATGCACATCACTTGTTGAGGCAAGCATACAAAGGAAGTGGACAAACAGATCAGGAAAGCGGTCATGAAGCTCAGATTTCAGGCAAGGTGCTGTGAGGAGTGTGGCAACTTCAGTCCAGTTCTAGAACTGTGCAGTGATGCCTCAATGCTCCTTCCCTTGATGTATGAGAACAGGGATCTGAATTGGTTGTGTCACTGGTTGCATAAAGCTGCATATATCTACCTTCTCAAACAAAGAAAGAGCACGTTAAGGATTAATAAAATGGAAGTTTATGACTAAAAAAAAGATATATAAGTAAGCCTCATAGGTTCTTAAAAAGCTTCACTAACACAAACTTTTGCTAACCAGATGTTTTAAAAGGAAATGAAAATACCACTTTATTAATTAGCCTCTTTGAAGGCTGCAAAATTACATTTAGAAGTTTCCCTCAGACTAGACACTGCACCTGGTTGTACCTACAGTTCTTTTCTTCTCTTATTAGATTTCTATCCCTGTTTTCGGGAACTAGCTAGCCAATTCAAGAAAGGTTAAGAGATTTGTGCTCCTGGACCTTCAGTCAGAAGCTGACCATTCAGGATACAGCACTACAGACCCTCATTCTCTTACATCAAGGGCGAGTACATTGAGGCAGAACTTACTATCTGGAGAGTTGTAGAATTGGACTAAAGTTCCCGCACTACTTATAGCATCTTTCCTGAAATATGAGCGTTAGCTCCTCTTTCCTGATCTGTTCCCATGCTTGCTGTAACAAGGGATGCACACACAGGTCAGGTTGGGATCTTCTGGGGAACTCAGCGATGAGTACTRCTGTTGAATATATTCAACCTCTATCTGCCAGTCTTTGTGTCCATCCTCAGATGTGTCGTCCTGTAAATCATGACTTAATAAGGATTATCATAGACATATAAACCAAATTTTTGAAGCTATTTTAAGATGTGTTTGGATAATTATATATCTATTACATATTACAGTTTATAAAGTATTCATGGAATATTATTTGATTCTCAAAGTAAATATTAGAAATCTAGAGAGCAAGCAGGGCCATTGTAGTCTTAGAACAGGACATCAAAGCATAATGGAAATAGTGAGTTGAAGAATTAGAGCACATTTCTGTGCCTTTGACTTTGATTGACTGCTTTTCTAGAAAGGCAGATGTTCACTTTTCTGTGTGTCTTTCTAACGCCTTCTCTTTCCGTGTCTTTTGCACAGCCTTGGTTTAAACTCTTACTGAATTTTCTTAAGGCACAACCGCCATCCTTTAAGTGATTAATGTGCTCTGCTTCCAGTTTCAGGCCCATGTGTAATCAATGATATCATTTATTCACATCTCTATTATCCGGATCTTAGAAGTATTTCCATTTCTAATCCTTGTTCATCTCCTCAATCTTATTCTAGATGTCCTTTGGACCATGGTGCTGCTCTGAGTAATACAAACGTGAGAGTCTTGTACCTGGGTGCTTCTCTAACAGAGAGGTTGAGAATGTGATGATGATAAAGCTCATGAACAATGAGAGGCAATGAAACCCATAAGGATGAAGATGAAGAAGATGTGGAAGGATACAGCGCTACATACATAAACATACAGTAAGCTATGTGTACTAGGTATGGGAGAAGTCACTAGAATTGTCACATTCTACATGAAGAACCACTGTTTAGGATTATAGATCAATCCCAGTAAGACTTAGTCTAATTCATCTCCAGCTGCTGTCCTCTGACCTTCTTCTACTTATGCTCAGAAGGTAGTCTCTTCTGCCATTATGCAGGTGTTTGGTTCATTAACACCCAGCTAATGAGATCATGGCTGCCAGTAGGATATTTCTCAGCTTCTTTTAAGGTTTTCTGCTGACACAGATCCTGCCTTTATTCACTGTAGACCTCCTGTGGGTGCCTCAGCCACAAGCTTTCCAGTACTAATCCTGACTCCAGAATCCTTCTGTTTTCCTTCAGACCTCACCTCAACCTTCCAATGTGAAGGTTTCAGTAGCCTCACAGTGTTATTTATTCCTTTGTCTGGTTGCTTTTGTTTTTGTTTTTAAGAGTTCAAATATATACTTGTAAAATCATTCAAAGGGATGGAAGCTGATGTTCTGCCTTTTAACTGTCAGTTAACTACTTTTAAAAGGCAGTTAACTGCCTTTTAACTACTCAATATTGGTAGATTAATGAAGGCAAATAGAGGCCTTGCTACTCGACTTTACCATATATCCAAATGTAGAAAACCCAGGCCTACGTTTTCCTGACTCTGTCCCCGAACCTGGACCCTTGCCTGTACTGTCTTGGTAGCTAGTATGCAAATTGCATGAACACAGATCACCTCCAAAATGACTTCCTGATAATTAGAGTGTGAGAATTATCTTGACATAAAAGAAGAGTACCTTTCCAGCAAGGGCGTATGCAACATTATTCAAGAATTAGAGGAAATGAAGAAGTAACTCCATGTTGAGGATGTGGCTGTTACCCTACCTGCCTACCATCCCTCAGGCCTTGAGTTTGATCCTTGCAATTGCATTAACTGGTTGTAACAGCTCTTGTCTGTAATCCTACCACAGATGGAGATTGGCAGGAAGTTCAAGGCTCATCCTTGGCTAAGAAGTTCTGATACCGCATGAGCAACATGACACCTGTTTTCAGAAAGGAGGGGAGGTTGTTGTTTCCCAGAATCTTTGCACAGCAAGGCACCTTCAGTCCAGGGTACTCAGCTGAAGGTGACATTGGT
>BDUI01006219.1:3634-21552 GCA_002335545.1 Apodemus speciosus
CTTCTGGAAAACCACATTCACAATTGCAGAGACCTCTGATGGGCCAAGGACACCCTGAGAAGCTGTAGTTGATCACCAGAGAAGCTGTACCCAGCAACTAAATAAAACAGATACAGAGACCTACAGCCAAACAGTAGGCAGAGCTTGGAGAATCCTGCGGAAGACAGGGAGGAAGGATTAAAGGAGCCAGAGGGGTCAAGGACACCACCGAGAAACCTAAAGCATCAACTAACCCGGGCTCATAGGGGCTCACGGAGACCGAACTGACAACCAGGGACCATGCATGAGACTGATCGAGGCCGCTGCACATGTCACAATTGTGTTGCTTCGTTTTCTTGTGGGACTCCTCTAACTGTGGAAGCAGGGGCTGTGTCTGATTTTTTGTCTGCTTTTGGGACCCCTTTACTCATACTGGGTTGCCTTGTCCAGCCTTAATATGAAGGAGGTGCTTCGTCTTACTGCAACGTGATATGCCATGTTTGATTGATGTCTATGGGAGGCCTGCCATTTTCTTAAGAGAAATGGAGGAAGAGTGGATGTGGGTGGGAGTGAGATCATAGATGGGATGGGGAGAGGCTGGGGGGGAGGACTGGGAGGACAGTAAGGAGGGGAAACTGCTGTTGGGATACACACACACACATATAAATAAAGAAGCTGTAGTTCTTCTTGGAAACATGAACATACTCATTGTCTCACAACATGTGCCTGCCATTTCAGAGGTCACAAGATGCTACCAATAACCAGAGCCCTTCCCAGAAGCCTGTAGTAGTTATAGTACTCAACCTTAGAAATCATATGCAGTGACTTTACTTCTTCCTGGAATATGAAGGCTGTCGTTTTGGCTGTTTTCAAGTGTCAGCCTTATAAACAAGCAGGAAAACATCTGATGCACATTTCCTAAAGATCAGGCTGTGTTCTAAGGGCTCCAGAAAGCTTCCCCCGTCTCAGGAATGCTTTATAGTAGGTGTTTGAGTTCCGCTGTGAGGCTATGAGCAATGACCAGTCAACAAATCRGGAGCAGGAGGGCAGGCTTGAGAGAGTTCAACATCTAATCATTTTCTATTTCTTTGCTTGTGTCTGGGGCTTGACTGAGACAACTTGTTCTAACATATCACAACTGAAGAAATTTCTAGTACCATTGCTCGAATTCCTATATGTTCCTCTTCCTTCCTCCCCTATTTCTAGCTCTTTTTTCTTTTTTCTTTTCTGATGGAGTGTAGCATGGGGTAGGAGTGGAGGGCACACTTTCTTTTTAGTCACAGGGAAATGATAAGAGATAGCACTAAGAACAAGGGATTCGTTCAGAATCTTTGTGCTTGCTCAGGAGTTGGCTGAGCCTCCCCATACAATATATAACCCTTACACCTACTTAGCACCTTAGTTTTACACAGTGATTTAAAAACTTGATAATGAGATAGGCAGGCTAGCAATTTATATATCCACTTGCAGCTGTGGATACTAAACTCGTTTTCTAGGAAATTGTCTTCCTTGTTCTTCCTCTTCCTCTCCAGTTCTTTTTCCTTTCCCTTTTAGCTGCTTCTTCCTGGAGAGAAAAAAAAAAGACTAGAAATGCCATTCTAGGAAATTGAAGCTATAAGAATAAAAGCACACTGCCTTTGGGCAGCAAGTCATAAGTCATTGAGATTGGTAGATGGCTGTCCTTGCCCGTGTTCCAAGAAGCAGCCATCACAAATGTAGCCAATGTAGAACAAGAGTAACCTGGGAAATTGTAACATGAGATCACCTAATGGCAGTAGCTCTTGAGTGATAAGGTAGCTGATAAAGGCTATTGAGAAAGGAGCACTGAGCCTAAGAATTTGAAAGATTTCCTTTAAGGTTTCAAGCCGGCGTGATCTGACTTTGGATGACCTACGCTGCTTCTTTAGACTGAGGTATTCCCTCCAGTGGAGAAAAGCAATTCATCAAGCAACAGAGCTGAAAGGAATTCGCTGAAAGAACATCCAGTGGGCTGGTCCGTGCTCTCTATTTACCCAGGAGAGACCTTGTAATTTGGCCTCCACGTGCTGACAGCAGCCTAGTTCTCCAGTGGCGGCCTTTTTGGGTGAGAATGTCTATCCATTACCCTGTTGACTGACTGCAACACCTACTCTCCAGCCTATTGTTGCCTGAGTCTCTCTGCTAGGGGTGATAGAGACTATGAGCCTGCTCAAATGCCCAGCAGATATTATATTTCCATGTTGATGAACCTATATTTGGGTGGTTCTCACCTGAAAAAGACAGTCATTCTCATTGTGGACTCTGGGAGCTAATAGGGTCTGTGAGCTCAGCTTGTCCAACAGCCCATGAGTCTGTCTAGCTCTTTAAAGAAGATGTTTCAGAGTATGAGCTTTGGTAAGACTCTGGTAGAAGCATTTCCAAGACTAGCTAGCTCCAGTATGAGACTCAAACTTATTAAAGTTTATACCCCAGAGATGGAGTGATCCTTGTTCCTATAAGGTTAGGCACCTGTGCTGGCTAATTATTAGCAACATGATACAAACTAGAGTCACCTTAAAAGATGGAACATCACTCAAGGGATTGCCTTAATGAGATTGGTCTGTGGGCATGCTTATGGGAATTTTCTTTTTTCTTTTTTTTAATAAGATTTATTTATTTATCATATGTAAGTATGCTGTAGCTGTCAGACACCAGAAGAGGGCATCAGATCTTGTTACAGATGGTTGTGAACCACCATGTGGTTGCTGGGGTTTGAACTCAGGACCTTTGGAAGAGCAGTCAGTGCTCATAACCCCTGAGCCATCTCTCAAGTCCCTGAGAATTTTCTTGATTAATGGTAATGTGGAAGGACCACCTAAGCAGGTGGTCGTAGGTTGTATAAGATAGGAAGATGAGCAAGCCATTAAAACAAGCCAGTCAGTAAACAATCTTCCCTCATGGCCTCTGCTTTAGTTTCTGCCTCCAGGTTCCTTCCTCTAGTTCCTGCCTTGACTTCTGTCAATGTTGGGCTATGAGCTGCAAGCCAAATAAATTATTTTATTTTTTAGTTGCTTTTGTTTGGTGTTTTATGAGCAACATAAAACTAACCAACCAACCAACCAACCAACCAACCAACCAACCAACCAACCAACCAATGTACCTACCAACCAACCAACAATACAGGACAGTATCTGAGAGGCTCTTTGAACCTAGAGTATACTAAAGTTTTGAAGGAAGGAACYCAACTGGGTAGAACAGCATCTCAGGAGGTGACAGGCTCTAGGGAATTAAGAAGGGAGATCCTCTCAGGGTCAACTTAATATTGAGCTAGAGGCTGGGAATTTGGTGTGACTGACAGTCAACTTTGGATGCCTTTTGTGGTCTATTCACATAGCCTTGGAAAATAACCCACAGCCATTGTGGCAAGTTCCTGACTAAGAGCCTAGGCTAGGAGAGCAGATCCCTGATCACTGGATGTAGCACTCTGAGATCCCACTGAGAAGAGGTCACAAGTAAGTGGACTCAGGATTCTGGTTTACTGGGAACTGGCAATCCAGGTAGTTGGGGAAAGGGCAGAAGCTGGAGTATTTGATAGTTGAAGAAACACATTATAGTGCCTTGCTGGCAGAGCAGCCTTGGTGAACACAGACAAAGTTGGGGGAGAGAAGGTCTCACTTGTGGCTGATGTTGGATGAAAGTGGGTAGTATCTATGTTGGATGGTGTCTGAACAGGACTCTATACTATTTGTCAGGATTACATGAGATCATGTATGTAATATATTATCTCTATAATGTTAATAGTTATAACTAGCAATTTTAACTATTATATCTATGTGACAGGGGTAAATATATCATCATTTACTATTGTTCTCATCTTCCCCTCCTCTTGCTTAATCCTAATTTCATGTAGCCTTCAGAAAGTCTAAGAGTTGGTTATAGCAACTCTAGTACATTGTACTACAATTTTACCCAATCAGGTGGTCTATGGGAGAGGCTAGGCCTTTCAGTGATATTTCAAAGTTAGAAGAGATCATGAAGTATAAATCAACACAAGACTAGGACCAAGCAGCTATCATGTGTATGTTAAGGTGATGCCAGGCATTAGGGAGGGTGGAGACGGTCCACCTGGTGGACTTATGTCATATCTAGTGTTGGTCGTGTTCCAATTCTAGCTGAGAGTTTCCATGAAGGTTTGTGGATCCCCAAAGAATCAAAGTTCTTTTGATTATTTAGGAGAGTTAGAAATGCAGAATTTCCCAGTGAGCTTTCATAATATCATGTGTCAAACCCAATGTGTATTTAGACTATGGAACTTCCTAGCTGTTAGTCTGAGAGATATTCTTCTCTGATGTAGGAGTCTTTGCTATGGCTCTCCTACCTGGGGTCATTTAGTAAACCCACATGGGATGTTACGATTGTCTTTTGTAAGTCCCCAAAGTTGTCAAACTGAAGTAGGCCTGGGTCCATAGGGCAGGGAGTACAGCCAGGCGCTGTTGCTTTCTGTTTCAGCAATAATTGGGTTATACCCAGATCTTTGTCCTCCCCCTAACATTACCCTACTCTGGGCCTGAACTTGTATTTGAACAGTTGGAGGAGTTATTGGCTCCTCTTGTTTCCATTCGTGTTATTGATGCCAGATCAGTGCCTAATCCTGTATAACCTATGGAAAGCAAGATTTACTGTTATGTTGAAAGCCTCAGGTGGTACTGAAATGTCAACGTAGGTTATGGAACTTAGGTTACCTAAACTTCACACTTGGGACAATGACCTTCTCTTATTGTCTTGACATTTTATATATACACGTACTTACATGTATATGTGTATACATATGTATGTATGTATGTATTTCTATATACATACACACATACATACATACATACATATAAACATTTTTCATTTCACACCAGTCTAATGGATTATGGAGTTGTGGAATTTAAGGTTTGAATATGAAGAATTCTGTTACATGACTAATGTGTCACAGACTTGGCCTTCCTCTAGCAGTACTACTGAGAGGTTATTGGATATTGAAGGCACAGACCTCATCAGTAGACTATTAGGGGGTGGTTGGAGGAAGTAGGCTATTTTTGTGTGGCTTTCAGGAGTATATCTTGCACTAGTCATCTTCTGTCTGAATCTCCTGYTCCCTGGCTACCGTGGGGTGAGCACTTTGCTTACATTCTCCTGGTACTCTGTCTTATCTTATATCCCAAGCAGTGGATCCAGATGACCTTGGACAGAAAACTTGGAAACTATGAGACTAAACAGAATTTTGTTCCCGTAAGTTTTTTATGTCAGCTACTTTGTTACAGTAATGAAAATACAAATAATATAGAATCATACCATATAAATAGATTTTGGGGTGGAGACCTTCTGTGGCTTAATTAATTTGTTATTTTCTGTGATTAAACTAATTAAACTAAGGAGCATGAAAATTCTTTAAAAAGATGGAGATTTTTTTCACCCTCTACTTTGTAGCAAGTGGGGCAGGTTTGCTGTGATATGAGGCATCTCCCAGGGCTGTTTTTCCTTATCTCAAAGTGAGGGAGAAACAAGCAAGTGTGGAATTAAGTGTGTATGACCATTGGGAGAGAAGAATCTGAAGACAACATCCCTATGGGAGGAGAGGAGATCCAAATCATTTCCTGATCATTTTTGTGTAAGCAAAATTACATTGTAATTGAGGAAAATGTGAATGCATTTGCTGATGAATTTCAGTTGGCTCTGTAAGACTGGATCCTAATATCAAAGTCTTTGTTGGTGCTCCGTATGCCCCTTTGGGGTTGGTAACACAATCAGTATTAATTCTGTTGCCTTTTTTATCCATTATACATACACTATGCTGCAGAAACCTCAATTCTGGGACTTGGGATTTAGTGGGACAATCCAATAGAGAAAGTCTTAGAAATGAGGGCTTGGGTCACATGCATTGCTTGTTGAACACAGAGAAATCAAGTTGGAACTGGGCTTAAATTTTCTCCTTGTTGACTAGTCCTTATAATGCCAAAAACATTATATAAGCTGTTGGGGAGAGTTTTTATTAACAGTGTTAGTCAGCTTTGGGCCTTGTGTACAGGAATAAGAATCTACCAGGTAAGATGACCCCATTATACAGTAGTGGAAAATTTGTTATGGGGTAATCAACTTATTTCTGATTGAATTTTATTCCACAGGAGGGAATTTATATCTGGTACTATAAACCAAGTTTTGGCCAGGAAGATCTTAGGCCCTTGTTGCTGAAGCTACTGCTGTTTTGCCAAATGGACTTGATGTACCTGTTAGAGTGCCTTCTAAACAACTCTATATAACTATGTTTATGCCTGTAGATTAGTGACCAGGTTTGGTCAAAGCAACTTCTTTTAGTACTGATCAATGGTGGATGCAGAGTCAGATGACTGGTCAAAGTACTGAGAATAAAGTAGCTGTTGATTTCTTGGCCTTAAAAATAGGTCATATGTATCACTCTTTCTGCAAGACTGAGGGGACATCTCAGAAATGGGGGCAGAAAGGATACAAGAGTCTGAGTAATGGGAAGAGGAATAGTTTGGAATGTTGACCTCTGGATAATGACACAGCTTCCACTTTTGAACTCAGCATCTGAGATTGCTTTCACAGTATCTCCGCAAGGTATGGTCTGTCAATACCCTGTCAGGGAAGGGGGAGGAGCTTATGGGACACTACTCCCCCCTCAGCAGTTAGTGTTTGATGGGAGAAGAGACTTTTTTTGTTTTGTTTTTATTTTTTTTTTGTTTTGTTTCGGGAGTCTAGCCAATGGTAAGGTTTCCAAGCTCTTGTAAAGAAATCCCCATTCTTAGAAAGGCATTTGTATTTCTTCTTCTGAGTACTCTCTGTTCAGGTCTGCTGCAGTCCACTTTTTAATTGAATTGTTTGTTTTCTTAGTGTTTAGTTTTTTGAGGTCCTTGTATATTCTAGACACTAATCCTCTGTCAGATATATAGTTGGCAAAGACGTCTTTCCTTTCTGTTGGCTATCTTTTTAGTCAGTTAAGAGTTTCTTTTGCAGAAGCTTTTTAATTTCACAAAGTTCCACTTAATTCATGGTCTTAGATCCTGGGTGACCGGAATCCTATTCAGAAAGCTCTTACCTAAGCCTATATTCTGGAGTGTATTCTCTATCTTTCTTCAGAATGCAAACTAAAACTACTTTGAGATTCACATTACTCCAGTCAGAATGGCCAAGATTAAGAAAACAAAAGCTGGCAAGAATGTGGAGACCCTCACGCACTGTTGATGAGAGTGCAATTTGATGCCATCGCTGCAGAGCCAATGTGGCCATTACTCAGAGAACGAGAACTATAACATATGACCCAACTATCACCACAACTGTGCATATAGCCAAGGACTCTGCTTCCTACTATAGACACATGTGCTTACCCATGTTCATAGATACTAATACGGACAATAGTTAGGACATGGAAACAACCAAGATGTCCATGAACTGATGGATAATGAAAATGTGGCACTTACAATGGCATTTTATTCAGATATAATGAAACACAAGATCATGAAATTTGAAAGTAAATGTATGGAAATAGGAACATTGTACTGAATGAAGTAACACAGGCTCAGGAAGACAAACATCATATGTTCTCACTCAAAAGTGGATCTTAATATTAAGGTTTTGATTTGTGTGTTTAATTTAGAGTACCTGTTGAATCCAGGAAACTAGAAAGGGCTAGCCAAGGGGGGGGTGCAGAGATCTAAAGGGAGGTTGTGGTGGTAGAACACAGATAATATGAAAGGGGAAAGGGAGAATAATGAGGAGGAGCTTTAAGTTGGGAGAGGACGGAAGGTAGGATACRGGAAGGGATTAAACTCTAAGGATGTTTGAAAAAATATGGACGCTTACTGTTTTCAAAGATGGTGTATTATATAAAAGAGTTTAATTGCCTTACGCAAGGGGCTATGCTTCCTGGAGAATCAATAGGTTGTCAAATAAAAATCCCAGTGCCAAGTATGGGAGGGATATCTTCCCTTGAGTTGTTGGTCAGATGTGTCCCAGAGACCACCCAAAACAACTTAGGATATTGGCATTGTTTTTGATTGTCTGCTAGTACTTGATGGTAAGGCCCTTTGCTAAAAATGGATCAGTGGATCATAGGACATGGAAAAACCAAGTCAGTACCAACAAGGAAGCTTCATCTCTGTTGATTAGCTCTCATAGTACTGGAAAGTGCTATGTCAACTGCTAGGGGAAGGTATCCACAGTCTTATCCAGCTATGAAGTTTGTGAACTGCAGTAATGACTTGGCATGGCACACTATGCCCCAAGGGCTCAATAGTGACACAAATGATATGGGAGCATCTAATTGCTTTCTGGTTGGATTTAAGACCCACTACACAGGAGAAAACATATACCTAGTACTGTAAATCTGGCCAAGAACTCATGGCTGGGGAACTCACAGGCCCCAGGGGTGAGGCCACTATTGTTATTCTACTAAATGGACATTGTGTTAAAGTGCCCTATAATCTGTGTCTCTCCAGACACAGATCAGTGCAGCCCTCAGACACATGAAAGAAGTTTCTTTGTGCAGTAGACAGTGGTCAATGCGGAAACACATTTAGTCAAAAGGGCAGAGAACAAGTGACTATAGAAAGCTCAGCCACAAATAGGACAGCTATACAGCAGCCTTTCTCCAGGGGTAAAGGACTGTCTTGGAAGAAGCAGCAGAAGGACTCTAAGAGCCAAGGTTGCACCAATAAATGCAACAAGGCTGCACTGATGCACCCTGAAACTCATAGCAGCTGTTTCTGCCTGCATGCGATTGTTAAGTCAGCCAATAACCTAGCATGAATGGGAAGGGGTTCATGAGCCCCAACCCCTAACTGAGGAACTATGGACAGTTGATGGCTTCCAGGAGAGATTCAGTTTTCTATAAGAGCAAGTAGTATTAATGCCTTCCTAAGTCACAGGGTAGTTGCTGATCACGAATTTGTTCTGCAAAACTGTCAAACTAGCTAGGTTGACCATTTGACGATGACTAGAGCAACCTGTCCCCCTAGGTTCTGACAAGGAAGCAAGTATCCCTCTCATGACAATCCTACCATCTCTGAATTCTAATGCTCAAATCTTGGGACTAGAATTACATTAACTGTGAAGATAAATTTTAGGGACACGACATCATTATGACAGCAAATTCTCCCACCCATAGAACATAGAATGTTCCTCAACTGGTTCAATTATTATTTTTATGCCCTTTGGTGAAAATTTATGGTCCTTTTTATTTAGACCTGTACATTTCTTATTAACTTGTCTCTAGCTGTTCCATACTTTTCAATGCTCTTTTGAATGCAATCTTTTCCCATTATATTTTCTATCTAATTACCTAGTTCTTACTGGCATATTAGAAAGTTATTTTTATGTATTTATTCTGTAATTGCTACTGAACTATTTTATTAGTTCGTATAGCACTATATCTTTGGGAGGTAACTAATCATACAATATAGAATATATGGCATAGCTCTTGTGATTATTCCTTCTGGTAGTAACAGAAGGAATCCTTGGTGATTATGCCTCTTTTTCATTGAGGCCAGCCAGATACAGTGAAACATTCTCAGTCTCCATTCTGTTGGAAGACAATCCTCCATACCTCTGCTATGTTTGTGCACATATACTTCTTCTTCTTCTTCTTCTTCTTCTTCTTCTTCTTCTTCTTCTTCTTCTTCTTCTTCTTCTTCTTCTTCTTNTCTTCTTCTTCTTCTTCTTCTTCTTCTTCTTCTTCTTCTTCTTCTTCTTCTTCTTCTTCTTCTTCTTCTTCTTCTTTTTCTTCTTCTTCTTTTTGAGGCTGGATCACTCTAGGTAGCATCAGCCTATCTTGAACTTGAGTTCATCATTCTTCAGCTCCCTGAATGCCAGGATTATGGGACTATGCCACCATGCCCAACTTTATGTAAATAACATGACCTAGGATCTTTGCATTCCTCTGAGCTGCCAGATTCAAGGTTGGTTGTAGAGTAAATGATTTCAGAAGACACAACTGTGGTAGTGTCCTTATGGGCAAAAGGTAGATTTGGGTTTCTTAAGATCAAAATTCTTTTATAACATCTCAATGTACTGCTGATATTCTCAGAATCTCTTTTCAGTTCTCAGGTAGGAACTAGGACTATAATGTAGATAATAATGGTGACTACTGCTACTGATGCAAGTAATAAATATACCTTTATCTTGGTTATTCAGAAGTCTTCTTTCTTCTATCAGCATCTGTGAAATGCACTAGGAAAACTTGTTAGCTAACAAGTAAGGTATAATCTCATTCTCTCTCATCCTTAGTATTTTTGGTGATAAGAATGGAATATGAACAGAAAAATGCCTTTCTGGGAAAAGAAAAAAAACAAGTATATGAAATTGGTATCAAATGTGTTCTTTAAGTTGTATGGCCAATTGTACAATAAGTGGTCTTCCACTTCATTGCCCATTAGTGAGAATAAACTGGGAGTGGGGTTGGGGAGTGGTTGTTGCAGAATAAGTTCCAGGCAATAACTTCAAAGTCAGCAGCCTAAATGGTGTACTAGTTGGTGCTAATTGTCCCCAGGCAGGGGACCTTACTTTTGAGTGCAGCGATCAAGCTGAAAAAATGGCTCCACTGGAGTGGGTGGTGCTAAGGTTGGTCTGAGGGGCAATATGCTTCCGCTCCACTCAGATTACCATTGTAGAGATGTACACCTATCCTAGGCATACAGGAGGGAGGTCCTCTTAAAATATGCAGAAATCATTAAAGCTATGCTGAACACTTAGAAGACAAGGGATGTGTGTGCCAAGGTAGGGTGACAACAGCTCGGACTATCATGGCTCAGCTTATTCTGTAATCTGCTTTGTCAAATCTAGATCCAAAGGGAACCACAAAAAGGGTCTCAAGAGTATGTCTTCTTGGCTGCATGTGCAGTGTTAATAAGAATAAGAATATGAACCAAAGCAATCTAGATGCATTCTTGTGAGCAGCTGGACTACTCAGGAAAATCTGAGCTCCTTTGTTGAAATCAGGCAAGGGCTAAAGTGATGTTCTGTTAGTAATGGCACAGCACAGGGATCAGTAAGCTTTCCTCTGTCAAGGGCTAGATTGTAAATATTTTAAGCTTTGTGGACCATGCTTCCTCTGTTGCTGCTACCCATCTCCGCTACTGCAGCACAAAACCAGCCATAGGCATTATGTGAACGAATGGATGTGGCTTTGTCCCAATAAAACCTTATTTACAAAAGTAGGCAGCAAGTTGGCATGCTCCACAGGCTGTAGCTTGCTGCCCCCTGGCATAACAGATGTCTTGGATTAAGGTGGCATCTTTAGAGAAGGCTGCTGTGGTGTAAGCCAAGCTTAAGTCAGCAAAAGGGTGCAAATCCCTTGGCTTCGAGCAAAGAGCAATGTGTATAAAGGGATATTCAGAGAAGGAGTACCCAAGGCTGAGGTAGCTTGTATCAACCACCAGGGCTTTGTTGTCTGGGATAGAGCATTAGGTAGGCAGAAAATACTGGAAGTTCATTCGTGTGAGCCATGATGCTGAACATCTAGTGCAAAGGAGAAATAATCCTGCCCCTTATTTCTTTCTGAGCCCCTTCTACCTAATTGCAGACAAATAAGATTAAAAGTGGAGTAGCAGTCCGTCAAAGAGGAGCACATGCAGGGGAATTTCAGGAGAGGGGTCTCAGCTTTTCGGACTGATGGGCCTGAGTGCCTAAGTCACTGTATTCAGATTCATAGAATACAAAAGGCGCGGATTCAGCTGTAGTGTACACGATACTTGGACAATGATTGTGTTGGATACTTCCAAAACTCTTTTTTAATGCCATTAACATCTGAGATTTAAGATTGGCTCATTCTTTTTTTTATTGGATATATTCTTTATTTACATTTCATTTCCCTTTTTCTGGTTTCCCCACCCCCCAGATGTCCCATATGTCTTTTTCCCTCCCCNGGGTCTAACTTCTTGAGTTCTTTGTATACATTGGATATTAGCCCTCTGTCCGATGTGGGGTTGGTGAAGATCTTTTCCCAATTTGTAGGTTGCCGATTTGTCCTTTTGACAGTGTCTTTTGAAGATTGGCTCATTCTAACATGGGGAATCTCCAATATATATTAGCAGGAGTTCCTAAGTGCCATTTGCTMTAGTGTGAGTCCAGTGTATCACACAGATGATGTCATATTGGAAGTATTAAGGTGAATGCGTCTCCCTAACATTATTATGTTGAAACATAGACCCACCCAGTGTGATTGTACTTAGAGACAGGGCATTTGGACAGGTAATTAAGCTGGGTATGGTGGCACATGTCTGTGATTCCAGTTACTTAGGAAGCTGAGGCAGGAGAATYGTGAGTTTTGAGGGTTACTAGGACAACTTAATGAGACCTTGTCTTAATGAAAGGAAAAAGCAAAGAAAACTAAAGGCAGTTAAGTTTGAATGGCGTCCCATAGTGATGTTCTAATCTAATACAACCAGTGTCCTTAGCATAAGGAAAGAGACCCTAGAGGTATGTGTGCACAGATAAAAAAGCCAATAGAAATTACGGTATAAAGGAGATAATTTACAAACCACAGAGAAGCCTCACGAGGTATCAGATCTGCTGATATCTTCAAACTGACCTCCCAGTATTCAGGACTCTGAAGAATAAATTTCTGTGTCCTATCTGGTCTGTATTTTGTTATATCAGCCCTAGTAGATGACTGCAGTGGACAGATCAGAAACCTCAGACACTAAGTACCTGACATATCACACTTATGTCTGTAGGGTTGGCTGACAAGCCTTGCCATTTTTCAGACATCTCACAAAATGAAGAYTGGGTAGAGGAGAATAATCAAGAAAAAGAAATTCTAGCTCTTTGGATTCCACCCCCACTTCTTATCCATCACCAAAAATATGTCTTAGCATTTTAGCTCATTGAGAGCTGCATTGTGGCATTCTCAGGACATGTTAGAGGAAACATCACCAGCTRACAATGCATCTCTTACACAGTTGTACTGATTTTCTGTAGTAAGCCATGTTTTCTTCCTCAGTGGTCCTTCCTAGTGGAAAACCAGAGTCGTGTGGCTGTACTTTGCAGGCAGTTCTTTCTAGGGACATAGTCAAGCAGTAGATAAGATGGTATCGAGTCTGCCCCCAGAGGTTAGCTGAAATGCTTAAGGATACAAYTTTGGTCCCATAAGCCCATCAGCCTCAGCTTGTTTGTTTAGGATCGGTGTGACTCACAGAGCTGCCTTCCAGCTTCTGGTGGGTCAATATGGAGTCCTGATATGTTTGGATTAACATTTTGGTCAAGTTGAAAGGAAAATACAAAAATTCAAAGCCAAAGCCAAAAGTAGACCATGATGATTTATGATATTTGTTCAACTGATTGAGTCTGAGATTCTGAGGACCCTAGTAGAGACCAAGACTTCAGGGCTTCACCCTGTCAACTGGAATTTGTCACTTACTACTGGCCTTAGATGCCACCTGAGATAAAGAATGGGTTTAATCTTCGCCTGTTGTGAACTGAATAACTGGAATGGGCAATAGAGTAGGGTATTCATGGGGCAGTATTCCTGATGACNACAATGCATCTCTTACACAGTTGTACTGATTTTCTGTAGTAAGCCATGTTTTCTTCCTCAGTGGTCCTTCCTAGTGGAAAACCAGAGTCGTGTGGCTGTACTTTGCAGGCAGTTCTTTCTAGGGACATAGTCAAGCAGTAGATAAGATGGTATCGAGTCTGCCCCCAGAGGTTAGCTGAAATGCTTAAGGATACAAYTTTGGTCCCATAAGCCCATCAGCCTCAGCTTGTTTGTTTAGGATCGGTGTGACTCACAGAGCTGCCTTCCAGCTTCTGGTGGGTCAATATGGAGTCCTGATATGTTTGGATTAACATTTTGGTCAAGTTGAAAGGAAAATACAAAAATTCAAAGCCAAAGCCAAAAGTAGACCATGATGATTTATGATATTTGTTCAACTGATTGAGTCTGAGATTCTGAGGACCCTAGTAGAGACCAAGACTTCAGGGCTTCACCCTGTCAACTGGAATTTGTCACTTACTACTGGCCTTAGATGCCACCTGAGATAAAGAATGGGTTTAATCTTCGCCTGTTGTGAACTGAATAACTGGAATGGGCAATAGAGTAGGGTATTCATGGGGCAGTATTCCTGATGACCGGAGGCTGAGAGATGAACAATGGATATTGTTTGATATGGTCCTCCACRGGCCTCTTCACAACCCATAAGTGAGGTACCTTGGGTCCTATGTGTTAGACAGTCTTTCTGAGAATTTATAGAGACTATCCTTGGAAGATACCATTTCTTCTTCCATATAATCTTAGAAGACAGAGAAGATACTATCTCGCTGTAGGGAAGAATAGCATTGCCTAAGTTCACTATAAAAGATTTGATTTTTCCTAAACTCAGAATTCCTCTTCTGTGATGCACCCAATGTTCAATGCTCAGGTGGACCCTCTTCATGCTGCTCTGTAGGAGTTGAGGCATGGGGAATTGTTATAAAAATGCTGAAATTCTGGCTTCTATTTCTTGTAAACAGTAAATGATCTATCATCTCAGATCCAGGAATGCCATGTTCCCCACTAATGTGGCATGAGGCCAACCCATTAAGTTGAGGAAAAGGTAAAATACCAATTATTAGTGCATATAGTGTGAAAGAGGGCAGYGTGCTTGTGAGCAATCAGGGAACAACCTGCTAGGTTAATAAGAATGGGYGGACAGAAGATCATAGGCTTACGTGCATCCTAGTGGAGTCTGTGGCAGACCACTCTATTTTTAGCTAGGCCATAGCAGTTTTCATCTAATATGAAACATTCTTTTTAAAAAATATTTATTTATTCATTTTACTCACTTTACATCCCAATATTAGCCCCCTTCTCCCCCAGCACCCCCTCATGCAGATCCTCCTCACATTCTTTCCCTTCTCACCACCCCCAACCCCCAACACCAAGTCACTGCAGTACTAGGTGAATCCTCTCCCACTGAGGCCAGATAGGGCAGGCCAGTTAGAGGACTGGGATCTGTAGGCAGGCAACTGATTCAAGGACAACTTCCCTCCCTCTTCAGGATCCTCAATTGTTCTCCCAAATCTTTCATAAGACCCCCTAATGGTTGCCTGTGGGTCTCTGCATCTCTTTCCATTGACTGCCGGGYGGAGCCTCTCAGAGGACAGTCATGCTAGGCTCCCTTAGGCAGGCAACAGATACAGGGACAGCCTCTGCTCCAGCTGACAGAGGGCTAATATCCAAAATACATAGACTCAAGAAGTTAGACACTGACMAACCAAATAATCCAATATGAAAYACTCTTTGCTCTGACTTCTAGATTTACTTAAAAAGAGAAGTTTTGCTTGATGTGTTTTCTGTTTTGCTGGGGATTGACCAGTGTCTTATGAAAAGATCCAGGAAAATTTATTTTTTTCCAGGCTTTCTTTTTGTGTCCCTTTCTCCTTCCCAGGTGTCTCTTTTCTTCAACGGAAGCTAGCCTTCATGGAAAAAAAATCCATGAATGGCTAATTGTACACAGAATTCTGATTCAAATCATTAGGGCATTATTTTTCTTAGAGAATGTTCTTTGAGCTTATCTATATTTTCTYGAAGAAATGGCTCTTGTGTGTGGAAGACATTTACAGCATTTTCAAGCAGGCAGAGGTATTCAGAAGAATTTTCTGGTACATTCTACTATGTCTGCAAAAACGTAGCTTGGTCTACGTGACCAGTAAGGGTGCTGCTGATGGTTCTCTGGTACTTCCCAACTATGAATAATTATTGATTTCCTTAAGTAGTTATGGCACCCTAAAGCTGGAATGAAAATGGATCTAGAAATACATCACCTTTTAAAGATCTTTTGCAAATCTCCACTGGCTGCAGTGTTCTAGGTCTTAATTTTTTATGCTAAGGGGCTCTTTGCAGAAATTCATAGGACATCTAAAGAGAGGATTTTAACATAACCTTCATTCTAATGAACTTGGCCCATTTTTGAAGGATTGGGAATGATTAACTCGGTGATTAATTGAGACTGCTAAAGGTGATGGCAGATCTGGACCTAAATGCTCGCATAAATTCCTCTCCCCTTGCTTGGAATGAACACATCACAGGAGGAAGGGCAGAGGTTGTTGGAGTGAATGAGGTCATTGCCTTTGTAGGTTGATGGTGTCCTTTCGCGTGGGTGGCAGTTAGGAGAGGGGAGAAGAACTCTTCATTGCTCTCACATTTGGACCAGATGATACACTCCCTAATGTAATGTGAAATAGCATCATCAGAGTAAAGGAAAGAGGAGAGTCCCTGGAAACTCAGGACCGCTGCTGCCTGTAATACCAGACCACTCGGGGAAAGCAGATACCCTCTAATGCTTCATCTCAGAAGACTTGACAGCCCAGAAAGACATGGCAGAGAATGAATTTCCTTGGACCTACAATTTTTATCTACTTTTTAAGAAATTTACATTCTATCTCCTTKCCTTTGCCTTCAGACAACTTCCTCCCTTCACATGGTTCCCAGTTCTACTTTTATATCACTGTTATCCATACCCATATTTGTATCTATCTATATCTAATTTCTGCATGAGAGAAAACGTGACGTTTGTCTTTCTGAGTCTGCTTATTTTCCTCAACATGATCATCTCCAGTTCTATCATTTTCCCTGAAAATTAGGAAAGACATAATTTTGTCTTTAGAGCCCAATAAAACTCCATTGTGGGTATATATACAATACATTATATCCATTTATCTGCTGTTGGGCATCTAGATTGTTTACGGGTTGCACATCTTGGCTATTGTGAATTATGCTGCAATGAGTGTGATTTATAAGCGCATTGGTAGTATGCAGACTTAGATTCCCTTGACTATATAAGGATTTATGGCCAGGAGCAGGGTAKCTGGACCATGTGTTAGCTCTACCTGTAGTTGTTTGAAGAACCTCCATGCTGGCTTCCATTGTGGCTGAACCAGTAAGCAGCCTCACTAGTCTATAAAGATTCTCTTCTTTCCACATTCTGACCAGCATTTGTTGTCATTTGGTTTCATGACAATAGCTATTCTGACCAGAGCATGATGAAATCTCCAAAAAGTTTAAATTTGTATTTCATGGATGGCTTAAGGAATGTTGAAYATTTCCCACCAAATATCTGTTTTCCATTTATGTTTTGTCTTTTAAGATTTGTTGATTGGATGATTTCATYTTGGTGTTTAAGTGTTTAAATTCCTTATAGATTTCTCCTGGTCTTCGGTATATCTCTTCACTCTGTCACTTCCTTTACTGTATGGGMGCTTTTGAATTTCATGCAACCTTTTCTTTTTTAAAAAATGTATATGGGTGTTTTGCCTGCATGTATGTCTGTGCACCACATGTGTTCAATGCACAGCAGAGGCTAGAAGAGYRCATTAGATTCTCTTGGGACTAGASATACAGACWGTTGTGAGCTGCCATGTGGTTGCTGAGAATTAACCCTAGTTCTCTGGAAGAGCAGCGAGTGCTCCTAAGGGCTAAGCCATCTCCTAGCCTTCAGTCTTATTTGTAAATTCTTGGGGCTATCCTGTGCTATTCAAGTCCTTCAGAAAGTTCGTGACTATACACACATCTTGAGGCATTTTTCCTATATTTCCCTTTAGCACTTTCAGAGTTTCAGGCTTTATGTCAAGGTCTTTGAGCCATTTTATTTTTGTACAGATGGAGACACTGGGATTAGAGTTTCATCCTTCAACATGTGGATATTCCGTATTCCGAGCATTTTTTATTGGAAGATGCTATCTTTTCTCCAATGCATGTTTTTGGCACCCTTGTATAAACATTCAGAATGGCTAGCTGTGTGGACTTATTTCTGGCTTCTCTAGTCTATTTCATTGGTATGGTCATCTGTTTTTAGTACTATGGCACCTTGTCCCTATGGCTCTGTAGTGTAATTTGATGTCAAGTTCCGGATACCTCCAACATTTGCCTTTCTGCTTAGTATGGCTTTGACTATTTGGGTCTTCCCTGGTTCCATAAACTTTAGGTTTATTTATTTTTTAATTTT